>PITA01004765.1:0-21970 GCA_004023965.1 Spilogale gracilis
CATCCATCCATCCCTCTGTCCATCCATCCATCCATCCATCCATCCTACTTTTCAATGAGGTAGCCAGTGTGGGTGTCTTAGGTCAGTTCCCTAGAAGCAGGGCCTAAGATAGGGATCCTTGGGAAAGTGATTTGTTGAAGGTGTCTCTCAGGAGAAGGGGAGTGAGGGAAGCAGGACAGGGAAGGGAAGGAGCTGAGCAAGGATGGGGCCTGACCCCATGAAGGTCTGGGACATGAATTACACCACAGAGCTAGTTCCATTTTAAGGTGTAAGGGGCTGGTCTTTTGTATGCTTGGGTCTGTTGGTCATCATCCCAGGCTGATCCTGGGATAGGGATGCAGGGTGGGCCTGTGATCCAGTTCAGTTGGGGGCAATTCTCTAGAGAACGGGACATCTGTGAGCCAATACAGCCAACAGTCAATAGCCACTGGGGGAAGGGTACAGGCCCTGGGCTTAGCACTGAGGATTCAGCAGGGAACAAGACTGATGTGTGTTCTGCTCTCGACAAGTCTATATTTTCGTAATAGAGACAATTCAACAGGTTATTACAATCCAGTGTAAACAAATGGCACTTGGAGCAGTATGGGGGGCTCTGGGAGGACAGACAAGTGCCCTGGCCAAGGCTTGGGCTGGAAGAGAGGTCAGGGAGGAAGGAGAAAGCAACAAAAAGCTCAGTCCTAGAGCATGACTAGGTGTTATCCAGGTGAAGGGGTGGGAACAGTGTTGCAGACAGAGGGAACAGGATGTGCAAATGTCCAGAGGCAAGAGAGACGGCAGGGCTTTCTGCAACCTACCATCTTGAAATTCTCTTTTACTTCATAGACTTTGGCTTCTCTGCAAGGGCCCCAGACATTGCTCTTTCTGAAGCTCCTAGGGGAGCATTGTCCCTCCTCTTCTGGGTCATCTTTGTTGAAACTCATGCTGTTTTTGTTCATATTAATGGTAACAAAGGGTCTCACAGTCCTTTTGGGCTGTCATGTTCCAAGCACTCAGATTTTGTCCATCAAAGGGCCTTGTTCTGGGAGGCAGGAGATCATTTTAATTTCAGTTTTATGGGCTTCCTGTGTGACCTCAGATGAATCACTTGCCCTTTCTGAGCCTTGGGTTCCTCCTTGTGTAAGAGGATAGGAAGCAGATATGACTTGGCTCACTCTTTCCACAATGACTCTTGTGATTTTTAGACTCGCAGCACACTCTGATGGGTCCTGGCTGCCTGGAGCAGAGTCTGGTGCATAGTAGGTGCTCAAAAAGCATTTTTTGAGTGAATGAATACTTTCCATATTCCATGCTCCTTCCATTTCCTCCCTTGACCACCTCATCTTTAGTGATCTTGTCCTCATCCCCCCAGCTTCTCCCACCATGGTCAACCCCGGGATTACATTCCCTGCTCACCCACTGCCCAATTTTAATAACTTTCAGTCCCCCAGACCCTGAACCTATTGGTTCAACCACCTTCTCTTCGTCCCTCCCCACCCACTTCTTCCCAGCTCCACTCCTGCTCACCTACTCAGAGACATCCTTCCGGCAGGATTCTGCTCTCTCTTGGGCCATTCCCACCCCCATAAGACATGCCTACATCTTTCCCATCTGTCTTCACACCTTTTTTCTGACAGCCTGAAGCCAGCAAAGGTGTTCAGCTTTTAAAGATCACGTGATTAGATTAGATTACATTAGGTTAGACAAGACTAGGATAGACTAGGTTAGATTAGATTAGACCACCAGCATAATCCAGGCTAACCTTCCAACTAAAGGTCCTTCTTTAATCACATCTGCAAAGTGCCTCTGTCAGGTAATCTGGCATACTCACAGGCTCTTGATTAGGACGTGGGCAACTTTGGACCCATAACTTTGCCTACCGCAGGCACCAAGCCTTTGGAGAAGGCTTCTCAGACTTTGCATGGAGAAATCCCAAAAGCAGAAGAAAATGAACAGCGCCCCAGGGGTGAAACCTCACCCTGAGCTCTCTGTTGCTCTGCACCTATCTTTGAAATCCTTTTAGTCTTTAAAAATTTCTATCCATATTGTATTCTGCTTCAGAATACATTCATATTTGTTTCGATATTAAAAAAAAATACTCTACTTGGCTTGCCAGTTACATCGCAGATCATCCCCCCCAGATGGAGTGAATACTGCTGCAGAAAGGTACAACAGTTTTTTGGTGGCTTTCGATACTCCCCACCTCCCGACTTGCTGTCCTGCTTTGTTTCCACTGGAGACTCAGAACCCAGGGCGCAAGCGCCGCCCTGAGCCAGGGCTCCGAGCCACTAATGGTGTTCTGGCTCCAGCTGTGAGACGAGGGAGGCATCTGGGGCAGAAGGACCTCCCAGCTGAAGGCAAATCAGGTGGACAGCAGCCCATTGCCCCAGCGGACTCAGCTAGCTTGGACTGTGTGCAAGCTGTGTTCCAGGCGGTGCTGGGTGGGGAACCAGACTCACGAACGGAGAGCCGTGTCCCAGTGTGGAATGTTCTGAATACCAGAACCCTCTGCTGCTCAGAGCGTGGCCTAGGGACCAACACTTTTTTTTTTTTTAAGATTTTATTTATTTATTTGACGGAGAGAGATCACAAGTAGGCAGAGAAGCAGGCAGAGAGAGAGAAGGAAGCAGGCTCCCTGCTGAGCAGAGACCCCCCGCTGCGGGCCTCGATCCCAGGGCCCTGAGATCATTACCTGAGCCCAAGGCAGAGGCTTTAACCCACTGAGCAACCCAGGCACCCTGGGGACCAACTCTTGGTATTATCTGGTTGCTCTGGAGAGATGCAGACTCTCAGGCCTGATTAGCATGAGAATTGGCGTTCTAGCAGGATCCTTGGGCACATGGAAATTCGAGAGGCAGGGTCCTAATAATTCCAGCATTCATTACTCACAGACATTCATTACTTGTTCTAATTCTGTGCTGAGTTCTGGGGTACAATGAGTGGAACCCTCAGTCTTACAGGATAGAATAAAGGCCTACATTTGCTGTAGGAGGCTGTGTGGGAGAAGGGCTTCTATAGAGGGCAGGGAAGAGGTCTTCCTGGAGGAGGGGACACCTAAACTGGTCTTGGAAACATGAGGAAGGGTTTCACCAGACAGAGATAGGAGGGGAGGGAATCCCTGGCAGAAGAAACAGCATAAACAAAGGTGGGGAGGTGAGAAAGAATCGGGCTAGGTTAGGCAACGACAGATGACCCATTCTGGCTGGGCCACAGGTGGCAAGGGGTGACATAGTATATTAGTTGTACATGGCCATCTGATCTTCACGTGGTCTTCTCTTTGTGTGCCTGTGTCCACATTTCCTCTTTTCATAGGGACACAAGTCATATTGGATTAGGGCCTACCCCAATGACCTCATTTTAACTGAATCACCTCTTTAAGGCCCCTGTCTCTAAATACATTACATTCTGAGTTGCCAGGGATTAGGGCTTCAACATATGGAAGGGGGTGGGAGGTGTGGGGAGGGCATTATACAGCTCATAACACAAAGTGAATGAAATGAGCCTGGAAGGGTGTGCAGCCTCTGGGGAGACTTAAGGGCCAAGCGGAGAAACTTGCACTTTTTTTTAGAAGCCATGGGGAGCCAGGAAGGGTTTAGAGGAGGGGAGCAGCCACCCCAGGGCCTCTACGGAGCTCCAGCCGTGGATCTACAGAGATAGGAGCTCACCTCTCCGTGGTGTCAAGGGCCAGATCAAGCCCAACTCCAGCAGGTTAGGGACCTGGCTTTGTGTGAGACTGGGAAGCCACTTCCCCTCACCGGGCCCCAGTCATCAAGAAAATGGGCCCGGGGGACGCGAGAGGATCTCAGAGGGACATGAACAGGCATCTCCAATTTTGCAGGTTATAACATTTTCTCCCGTTTAATCATTTCATGTTTTTTGACTTTTTCTTACAAAAAATACTAACATACCAAAAAAAAAAGGCAGAGATGGTAGTGTAATAAACACCCACATACCCATTATTCAGATTTAAAAAGTCTTAACATTTTGGCATAAATGAAAGCTGTTCATACTTCAGCATGCCTCTCTCCGCTCTGAGGATATTTTCCCTCATAACTGCAATACCATTAGCACAGCTAACAAAACTAAATATAATTTCTAATCCTACTCAACACCCAGTTCATATTCAAATTTCCCATATTACCTGAAGAAAATGCTTTTCCTTTTGAAATTTATAAATGAGTATCAGTGGGAAAGAAAAATCAAACCCATGATCTCAAGAGGATCTAAAGTTAGATAACACATAGAGAGATGGACATCTTTTTAAATTATGTCAAATTTGCAAGGAAGGACTGTTTTGGAGGTCTGCACCCCTGTGGAAGACAGCACTTGTGAAGGTAGTTAAGTTTGTCTCCGAGACTTCCTGAGCCATAAAGGACGTTACACACTTACACACTGCGGAGGGTTGTACCCACATGGAGTGGGCAGTGGCTATTGGCAGGATGGTTCTTCATGACTCAGGAGGGCAGGGCTCTGAGCCCGGGGTGTGAGGCAGAGCCCGGGCTGTGAGGCAGGCCATCGCCAGAGGCCCGAGCCTCTTTCCTTCCTCTGCCCTCTCCCCTCGCCACAGTGCTGCCAGCCGGGCTGAGCAGACTCCCTGGGTCTCAGACTCTCAGCCCCTGTGGGGATAATGGGCCACGCCGCCCTGATTCCTGGAACAGGAAACAGTCTGTGGACAACCCATGGGTAAAAGTCTGCAAGAATAAAGCATGAGCTGGCCGCCCAGGGCCGGGGGCAGAGGTGAAGACAGAGGCGAGGATCCGTGTACCAGCAGCTATCACTGAGCCCGTGGCTCAGTGTGTTTCTCAGGACCTTCTCATTTAGACCTCAAAATGACCTAGTAAGCTCTGCATTTTATTCTCCCCATTGAACAGATGAAGAAACAGCCTCAGAGGCACACTGACTAGTCCAAGGCCACACAGTGAGCCAGTACTGAGCTGACACTCGAGTCCCACTGTGTGCCTCCGGTCTAGTCCCAGGCTGTGCTGCTCAGAATGCCGGGGGCAGAAGGGAGTCAAGAAGGAGATGGGGCTCCCACTACATGGAGGATGGAGTCAGGGACAGCTTTCTGAAGAAGTGGCTATTGAGCTGGGTCTTGAAGCCTGACTTAGAGTTCAGAGTTCCCCAGGGGGAAGAGAAAGGACATCTGAAGCGGAGGGACCTGGAGGCCACAGGGGAGGTTCCTGGAGAGAGGGCACCACTGAGGTTCTCACTGCTCACCTGTGTCCTCTCTCCCCCAGGTGGTCGGGACAAGGCAGGGAGACCCTTGCTTCTGGTGTCAACCACTGAGGGGGCCTGGGAAGCACCGTGGTGCACAACCTCAGAAGTCACCAAGCTGCTGTCCTACCTGTGCACTGTCCCCAGGTAAGGGGCTGGGCCAGCTGGCCACTCTGTTCCCCCTTTGACTTCTTGGCTCAGAGCCCAGGGCTGGGCACTGAATGGACAGACACTGTGTCCTTCCACCCAGTTGTCTGTTCCCAGAGCCTGTCCAAGCCAGACGCTGCGGGAGACGCAGGAGAGATATAGTTCCTGCCATCCTGGGGTTCCCAGGTTGCAGGAGATGCATAGCAGGTAAGGAGCAAAGCAGGGACAAGCAACTCTTAGGAGCATCAGTGTGCTGAAGAAAACGGGGGATGCCGTAGATCAGTGGTGATTAATCGGTATTCCAGGCTGATTTCTATTCCCTCCACTCCCCTACCTGCATGACTTTAGGAGGGTCTCAGAGGTGGTGTTTGTTCAGGACTGTGCTACAGACCCCAACCCAACCTAGAAGCTGTGTACCTAAAGGTAGGGGAAGGTAGGGGAAGGAGGGACTGGTGGAATGCTTTGGAACCTTCTCCTTACGTTCTACTCTTTGGGAGTCATCATGGCCACTTGCTGGCCATTGAGATTTTTCTTCCTCTTCTCCAAGACGGTGTGGCTGTTCTGGCCTGAGGGGGAGATGGGACCCACTTTTTTTGTGCTGAAAAGTGGCCAGTGTGGTAGGCAGAGTCCTGGAATCCCACCAACTTGCTGTGTGACCTTGGGGCAGTAACGTTCCCTCCCTGAATCTCCCTTGAAAAAAAGGGATGACCAAGTGGACTCTGGTGACCAGTGTAAACTGTGGAGTCCTGCCCCAGCTTCATGCCAGGCCACGCTAGAAACTCAGATGCTCCTCATTTCAGGGCCCGTCCTCCAGGCCTGCAACCAGGCCAGTGTGGAAGCAAACTGCTCTCCCACCATGAACAGCCAGAGGCAGGCGAGGCGCGGGTCATGAAGTCAGAGACATGGCATCACCTCCAAGAGCCTCTTCTCCCTGTCTGCCATGTCGTCGCTCTGTGCCTCAGTTTCCCCTTCTAGAGTCATGACAAAAGCACACGTTTATATTGCTCTTACTCTGCGCCGTCAGCGTGAGTCTTACACCAATGAATTCATCAGTCCTCATCACAGCCAGCCCCATAGGGTCGGCACTGTTAGTATCCCCGCTTACAGATGGGAAAATAGACTCTCAGCAAGATGAAACAGCCAGCCCAGGTATCGGATACTATACCACAACTCCACGTTCACACTGGCCGCCTCCATTTTTTCCTATGAACTGGCTGGACTTAAGGCCTGAAGGCCGGGGAGGGGGGATATTTTCCCAACCTGCCTGATCATCAGGATGGCACTTGGAAACACACAGACTCCCTGCCCCACCCTGCACCTGCTGGGGGGATGGGGTAGGGTCGTGGGTGGCAAACCGATTATTTTAGCAAGTGCTGACAACTGGGCCAGTTTGGGAAATCCTACGATACTCACTGAAAAATACAGCGCGAAGCCCGATCTGAGGGTGTTCCGGCTGCAGGTAACAAATTCCAGTTCAAAAGGTCTTAACTGATAAGGAAATTTATCTTTCTTGGTCTCTGCTTTCTAGCTCTCAGGAAGAACCTGGTTAAAGGAGAACCTGTCTTTCCCAGAAGTCCCCCTGCACACGTCCCCTCATCTCTCATTGGACAGAAATATGTCACGTGACCCATGGTTAAAGCACTCATTGGCCAGAGGAATTGGCTCACGGTTGTTGGCGTCAACCAATCGGAAACCAGCCCTTGGGGAACCTGTTATCCAGAGGGCATGGGATTCCTGAACAAAACGAGAGTTCTGCCTATGGGGAGGGGATGGGTTGAACGCTGGACAATGCAGCTGGGACAGTGGCTTATAGGGTGTGAGAGAGGGCTGTGGGAGGTACTGTGGGAATGCCAAAGAGGAAGCAATGGACTCCACTTGGAGAGAGATCACTGGAGGGCTTCCCGGAGTGGGATGGGCCTTGGCAGTTGGTCTTGTAGGACGAAGAGTTCACCAATAAATCAGGGCTTCTGGCAGCCAGTTTCCCTCCCCTTCTGCTAGCTCCTTCCCCCTAGAAATCCCGGTCCATCCAGGAAGACTGCCAACTCTCTTTACCACCCACAGGCCTGAAGATAAGACCAAGGGGCTGGTAGTTCTGATTGATGCCAGGAAACAGCCCCCACATCCTGGTTTGGTCAGTGCCCTGCAGGCCACCCAGGTGAGTGGGCAGTGGACACTTGGGAGTTCCAGGGGACTTGTGTGATGCACGGAGCCCAGGGGCCTCAGATATGGGACCAAGAAACCCAGGCAGACACTCTTAATTACAGTACAGAAATGCCAGCCCAAAGAGGTCTGAAGAGAGAAAGAGTTCATTGGTTCATTTGACTTGACAATTGGGAAATTAAATCCAACTTCCAAGTATGGCTTGATTTAAGAGCCCAAATATTGTCATTAAGACCTGGTTCCTGTCTCTCCATTTCTGGCCGGGTTCTCAGCCAGGCTCCCTGCCTTGGTAGCTGTGTGGCTCTCAGCAGCTCTCACTTCCCAGGGTCTTTCATTTAAGTCCAGTAGGAAAGAGTGAGAGATTCTCCTCCCAGAGGTCCTAGTGAGTTTCTTCTGTCTCCTTAGCTTGGGTGTCCATCCACCAACCAATCTCTGTGGCCAGGGGAGTGCGGCACACTGATCTGCTTAGCCTTGGGGTCCCCTGAAACTCATGAGCCCAGAATGCCAGAGGAAGAGGTTTCTAAGTAACTGGGTTAGGCAGCAGAGGAAGTGGAAGGTTGGCGTATGCTTACCTTCTGGTCTGATCTCCTTTTCTTCCGGTCCCTCCTCACTTTGTAATGGGTAAACTGAGGCTGGGTGGGGACAGGTCATCTAGGGAGTTTGTAACACAGCTTGGACCTATTGCTCTATTGACTCCCAATGACTCAACCTCCAAACATCCCATCTACATGTCCCCAGCCACGCCCCACCCTGTTTGTCTGAATCTTAGCAGGGGCTGGGTGAAGGTCTAGACAGAAACCCTCTGAAATGGTTCTCTCTGATAGGCTCTGGCCCCAGCCTCCATCCGTGCTGTGCTCTACCTGGGGGACGAGGAGGCTGCTCTCCAGCTGGAGATGCTACCTGGCATCCAGGTGAGGGGGAGGCTGAACTGAGCTGGGGTGCAGACTTCCAGCAGCTCGGGGCCACCCTGAAATAATCTAGTGGAGGTCAGCAAGTATAAGGCGGGTGCTGCAGCTCCATGGCCCGGCCTCTCTGACAGGAGCTCCCAGAGCATGCAGTTCTCTCTCTCTCTGGCCATGCCAGCAGTTCCTGGCACACGACTGAGACTTGCAATGGCACGAAAGCTAATTAAAACGTTTCATGTCCTCGACCCCTCCCTCTCCTCATATGGGGAAACTGAGGCCCAAGGTCATGCAGCAAGCTAGAGGCATACTGCAGCCTCGATCTTCCTCCCTTCTTCCTCCCTTGGGTCTCTGAGCATCTCCCATTCAGATACTGAAATGATTTGGGGTTTCGCAGAAAGAGCCCCGCAGTTTTCTTTAATTGATGCATGTATTACATTTACGAGCGTGGGCACCCTGCCCTCTGCTCTGCTTCCAGAAATGATTTTAAGGGCCTCCTTCCTCCTTCTCCTAATTTGGTAAAGAGGCACATCATGAGCCAGAGATGTGCATTTCGTGCTTTTATGTACCAGTAAATCCCTTGGGGACCTTGTCGAAGTGCAGGTTTTGAGAAGGAGTTCTGGATGGGGCCTGAGATTCTGCATCTCTAAGAAGCTCCTAGGTGGTACTGAGGCTGCCTGTCTTTGGACCACACTTTGAGTACCAAGGAGAACACATGGGTCCAAAAAAGTCGAATCCACCCAATCCCAAGCTTAGGCACCTGGAGGTGGGTCTGGCATAAACTTCCACCTTCAGTGCCCAGGAGAAGCAGCCACATCATTCCTCCTCTGTGTCTTAGAGCATACTGTCAGGTTTGGTGACCTTTGTCATCAACCCCAAGGAGACAGCACCTTGGTGGGACCTCAGAGGATAGTACAAAGATTACAGAGAAGTTACAGGAAAGGGTCGGCTTCGATCAATTTGTGTGATTGCCTGGAGAGATGTGTGGGGAAAAAGCCTGGCTTTGAGGGAGCTGGTGCTGTGATCGATTAGTGATGTCTGCATTGGGCACAGGCTAAGAGAGGGGCAGGATGAGTACTGTCATTTGCCGTTCCTTAGCCAGTGTCTCATTCTGAATGTTGATTTGTCAGAGTTTCCAGAGAAGATCCTTGGCCCAGAAAGCAACTCTTAAGGTCAGGGCCAGCCTTCCCTGTGGTGGGTGGAGCAATGGGGTGGGGATCTGGCAGGCCCTCTCAAATCTATGTCCCCATCCCGAATCCCCTGGTCTTCCTTGACTGGCTTCTTTCATCTACAGATAGAGGTGGTGACCTCACTGAAGGCTCTCAGCCACCACGTGGACCCCAGCCAGCTGCCCCCGGCCCTGGAAGGCTCCCTCCCCTACTGCCACAGCGAGTGGGTGCAGTTCTTCCAGGTGCCCGCCGTCACAGTCTCTACCTCCCACCCTGACTCCTCTCCTTCTCCCTTCACTCTCCTGCGTCAGGGCTCCAGCGACCCGACCCTGTCACTTTCCAAACCAGATATTCAATAAACATTTATAATGAGGGTGTAGAGTGGGGTTATTAAGACCTCAGGCTCTGGACCCAGACCGCCTGTTTTCCAATCCCCACTCTGCTGTGTGACCTTGGGTAAGTTACCGACCTTCTCTGAGCCTTTTTCCTTGAGTACAAAATGGGGGGTAATGATAGTACTTCCCCAGGGGCCTGTTGTGGATTAATTGAGTTAATGCGGATGAAGAGCTTGGAAGAGTGGTTGGTGCACGCGAAGGGCTTTGTCTATGGTAACTTAAAAGAAATCGACAGACATTTGTTCTGTGCACAACTCAGAGAGCTCAGGGCTGGCAGGGGAGGCAGATGTGTTCCCTCCTGAGAGAGGGTGATCAGGCAAGAGCCCGTGCTGGGCTCCTTCCCCTTGTGATTTCAGCCTCTCCTCAACACGACCCCAGAGGGGGCATTTCACTCCCAGTTTAACACATGAGGACACACAGGACGGTGGGGGGCAGGGGTTAGCACAGCAGTGCACAGAACATTCCAGGCTTACATCGCACAGAAACCAATGCCCATAAATGCTGCCCTCGACTTTTTCTACTCTTCGTCCTCGGCAGTGTTCGCGTTTGGGACTGGGTAATTCTCCTTTTGGGGGAGCTCTCTTGGGCACTATAGCATGATGTGCACCATCCCTGGCCACTACCCACTCTGACAGGAACACCTCACAAATTATGACAACTGAAAGCATCTTTACCCATTGCCTAGTGTTCCCTGGGGGACGGAATCACCCCACGGTGAGAACCACTGGCCCCCAATAACAGTTGGATGTGGTGGTTTGTTTATTTGTTTGGGGCCTGGGTGCTCTCCTATGGAAACTGTGCCCATTTTTGAGAAGGTGGAGTGTGTTAAAAATTCAAAAGCTGTTAAAGGGTCTATAGAGCGATTGCCTTCCCTGTTCATCCTGCAGGCCCCCAATTCCCCTCTGATGAATCCTTTGAACTATATTTTCTTTAAAACCATTCCTTGAAATGGAATCTAACCTGGAGGCCCAGAGTATCAAAGGAAACTACTGATGATGATGGCTGAGACTCTGAGTGCCTCGCGCGCATGAACCCGTTTCATTTTCAACAAGTCCTACAAGGTGGGAACTACTGAGATCCCATCTTACAGAGGAGGAAGCAGAGGCACAGAGAAGTTAGGCAACCTGCCTAAGGTCTGACAACCTGTCAGTGGTGGAGCTGGCTGAAGTGGGACCCAGCAGAGGATGTTGCCCAGCTCTGCCCTACCACATCTGTCCCTACCCCTTCCCCCAGAGGATACATGGATCTTCTTTTCTCTCCCTCTCTCATTCTCAGCACCAGTGGTTCTTAAAGTGTGGTCTCGAAGTGTGCATCAGCGCCACCTGGGAACTTGTTAGAGAAGCACATTCTCAGGCCCCACTCCAAAAGAACTAAACCAAGGACTCGGGAGTGGGGCTCAACAGTCTGGATTTTGACCAGTCCTCCAGTCTGGATTTTGATTCTGATGGAACTCAAGTTTGAGAACCACTGCCTGATGTCTGTCCCGGGTCCCCCTGGAGTGGGCAGGTGTCTTCCTTGGGAGTCCAGACTGACACCCCCCTCTGGTCTTCCATCATGCAGAAGTCGGACCCTTTCCTTGCTGACCTCCGCCGGGCTGCTTCCTTGCTAAAGGCTTCCATCAACCAGTTTGAGAAGAGCGACCCCCCTGGAGGGGTGCAGGTGAGCCAGGCACGTGGGCTGGGGAAGCCCTGCTGTGCCCCAGTCCCATGGACCAAGGGTTCAGTGAAGGGGACAGCCAGGGTGGGCATCAGCATCGCCATTTTTCATTCATTCATTGGACTAATACTTACAGGCCACTCACTATGTGTCACGCCCTGGGGACCCCAGCCTGGGGCAAACCGACTCATCCCTGCCCTTGGAGGGTTTAGTGGGTGCAGTAGTAGAAGCCATCCTTTAAAAGTAAACAAAGAAATGGTTATGTAGCTACAAATTGTGCCAACTGCCACGAAAGTCAGATCAAGAACAACAGGGAAAGAGGGAGGGCCTCCCTAAAGAGATGGTATTTAAGCTCACTCCTGAGGATGACAAGGGGCCGGCGATGGGAATAGGAGGGGGACTGCTCCAGGTGGAGGGTAAACGCGTGCCAAGGAGCTGAGGGGAGATTGTTCTGGTATGTTCAAGAATAGCATGAAGGCCGATGTAGAACAGAGCGGTGGGAGCCAGATGAAGAGAACAACTGGGGGATCTTCCGATCTTGCAGAGGCTGGGTCAAGGAGTTGGGTGGGGGCTGGACTTGTAGTTGGCAGGGCAGCCCTGGGAGAGTTTTGAGCAGCGGATGAGCACCTTGGCCCTTTGAGATCCTTCCAGCTGCCATGTGGAGAAGAGAGGGAGACAGAGAGCAGCAGGGAGACCAGTGAAGGGGCTGGGCTGAGTGTTCCATAGAGATGATGGCGCTTGGACCAATGAGGTTGTCATGACAACAAGAGGAAGTGTGGCTTGAGGAGCTATTTTAGAGAAAGAAAGGATAGACCTTCTGCAGGACCTTGAATGCCAGACTGGGGGAGTTAGGCATGATCTGTGTGGGGAGCCCTGGAAGGCTGTAGAGCAAGAGTGGAGACTGAGCCTCAGGCCACCTCCCTACACTGACAGGAGGCCTCCAGGTATCTGAGCAAGTCCAAGGAGCTGATGGAGGCCGTGCTGAGGGACCCAGGGCTGCTGGGCCTCCAGCGGGAAGGGGGAGCCACTCTGGCCAAGCTGCGGCAGGAAGCTGGTGGCCTGGACTTCAACCCCGATGTCAGGTACGAATGACCAGGTTTTTCCTCCCCCTCTTTGTTCCCTGGCCCTGGGGGCCTGGAGCAGGGGACCGACCAGGTGGGCTCTAAGGACATCTAGGAAGGGGGCATTTGCAGGGCCCATATCCTGGGCTAAGGCTTTGGTAAAGTCTCTGTCCCTTCTCTGCTGCCCCTCCTTCAGCTCTGGCCAACTTCAGCCTGAGGTAGGTGTCCCAGGACAGCCCCTGCTCATCTCTGGTCACCCTCAAGCACTATCTCGGACTTTCTAAGACACTCGGCTGCGTCCCTTCAAGGGTCCATCTCGTTTCCTCAGAAGAACCCTGTGAGGACCACGTTGTTCTCATTTGGCTGAAGGGGGGCTGAGGCTCAGGGAAGTGCTCTAACCGGTCCACCCCGCCTCCCCTGGTGGGCTCCTCAGCCTGGCTCAGGGAACCCTAGGCGGCATCAGTGGTCTTGGAGCCACAAAACAGCAAACATATATTTCTGGAAAGTACTGGTTTGCTTAAATTTAGGGATGGGGGTGAAAATCAGTAATTAAATCAGTCAGTAATTGGAGCTATTTTATCTCCATTAGAACAAACACAATTACAAAGTTCACACAAGCTTCTAAGAATAATTTATTTAACCAACACCTGAATAGCACTTAGTATGAGCACAGCCTAGTTCTAAGGGCTTTGCAAATATTAATTTGTTTAATTCCCACTAGGTAGAATCTAGCATTCTCCTCATTTTACAGTGGAGGGATCTGAGGCCCAGAGGGAGGCTGAGTGACTTTCCCAGGATCACACAGCTGACCTGTAGTGGGGTTAGGACTTCATCCTGGCAGCCTGGCCCGGAATCTTGAACCCGCCAAAGCGTCACGCTGAGCTGCAGCCACAGACAGATTCACGCTGATGTGGGGCCTGGTGCTGGGCGTGGAGCCGCCTCTTGGGGCCAGGTGGGGCTGGCACTGTCCTTCCCAGCCTGACCCCGCCTCTCTGGCTGACCACCTGGCTCCTCCATGCACCCCATCCACCCCAGGCAGCTCCAGCCTGCTGTCCCCCAGAAGCTCCACCAGGGGGCGCAATGGTCCCACATGAGCCACGGAGCCTATTTGTTCTGCTGATAGGACCCTGCAGCTCCCGCCTGCCTGTCCCTTCCTCATTCTGTTCCCCAGGCTGGCTGGCATTTTCCATCCCAGGCACCACCAAGCCTGGCCCATCACGCATTCCTGGAAGGGCAGTGATCAGTGGGAAGCTACAGTCCAATGAGGAGGCGCGGAGCAAGGATAGCAGGCTTTCCTTCCATCTCCTTTTCTCCCTTTTCCTTCTCAAGTTAAGAGCCTGTAGGGCAGAGAAGGGTAGGATAGGATTTGAGAGGTGTTCTTCCCTTCACCCCAGTGTTACCACGCCTGACCCCCCATCTGCGTCCCTTCACTGATGTCTTACTGGCTTTGAAAATTTTTAAAAATTACTTGCAAAAAAGTTGCACACCAGATTTCAATTCAGAATGCCATGCATGAGAGCCAGTTCTTCTCTCCGGACCTCAGTTTCCCCATCTGGAAAATGGAGGCTGGGGTACAAGGGTGGCCACTCACCATCTTTACAATAGAAATAATAAGCACTAACCAACACTGTGCTTGGCACTGTGTTAAGAGTTCTGAGTGTGTGAGGGCTGGTTCTCAGCCCTTGCTGCCCCTTGGAACTATCCAAGAAGCGTTAGAAAACACTGATGTCCACACTGCACTCACTGAACCCAGATCTGTCCAGCTCACTTCATACCCTCCCAGGGAAGGGAAGGGTCATTTGGTTTCCTGCTGTGTCCTCTGGTCTTCCCAGTCCCCTGGAAGGCCAAGTCTGAGGTCCAGAGAGGTACAGGGACCTGCCCAAGGTCACACAGCAAGTTAGCAATAGAATCCCCAGGCCAGAACCGCAGAATTGGTGGGGGTTATGTGGGGGGGTTGCTGGGCAGGAGTACTAGTGGGAAGGAACATCTGGGTCCCTCTTTCCCCCTCTTACACCTCCCAGGAGCCATCTGGCTGAAGCTGTCGCCTTGTACGGCCTCGTGGATGAGCAGCTGCATGTTCTGGTCACCGCATCCAACCACCTCCTGGGGAGGCTGGAGCTCCGGATCCGCCTGGGCCGTCTGGAAGCTACCATCCTCCAGGTGAAAGGGGAGGCCGGCATCTCCGCAGGGAAAGCAGGCACTGTGGCGTAAGGAGGCCAGGCTGGCTGTTCTTCAACACCAGGCTGGCCTCCCGTGACATGGCATGTGACATGGGATTCCACAGGTGCTGTACAGGGGAAGACATCACCCCCCCAAAGCCCTACGTACCTCGCCAAGTCCTGGGCTGGAGCCTCTGAATCTACCATGATTTTCCAACTTGTCCCTTGCCAGTGATGTGGGAGGATGGCGGGACTTCTCCCACTCATTGATGAGGACGCTGAGGCTGGGAGACATGACGTCACTTGCCTGTGGTCACACACCTGGGGATCCCGAAGCCTGTGTCTGGCATCACTGCTCTGACTGCCAGTGCCTTGAGCCCGTGCGTCCCTCCAGGCTAGGGCCATGGAGCGCACAGACTGTGTGGGTGCTAATCTTGGCTCCAACACTGACTATGACCCTAGGCAGGCTATGTCGCTGTTCGCTGCCTCAGTTCCCTCATCTGTTCAGTGGGGAATAATATTAGTGCCTGCCATGTTGGATTTTGTGAGGATAAACTGAGTGAAGATACTCTACTAGCCTACTCTTGAAGGCATCCCAGAATAAGAAGGGGACTTTTGCTCATGGGTTTGCTCATTCCTCTTGTCTACCTCATTTTACCTCTGAATAAGTTGAGATCAGAAAGAGAAAGTGACTTGCCCAGTTGACACGGTGAGTTCATAGCACCTGTGTACCTTACTCTACAGAAGGCAGCTTTTCCTCTGGCACTATTTGCATACCCCTGGAGATGGGGAGCTCGTTACTCTAAAGGCTACCTCTTTTATGATTTGTGGCAGCAAGTTTTTAAAATTTTCTACCTTGTGACTTGGTTCATACAAGTGTGCACAGAAGATCTACTTTGTGCATGATACTGGCCAGGCCACGTGCCCCGCAGGGGCCCCCTCGGGGAGTCCTCTCCCTTTCAGGTATTTAATGTAATTTAATTTAGAGAGATTGCGCAAAAGAGAAGGAGCAGGGAGAGGGACAGAGGAAGAGGGAGAAGCAGCCTCCCTGCCTAGCAGGGAGCCCAAGGCAGGAACTATGTGCTCATTACCTGAGCCAAAGGCAAACATTTAACTGACTGAACCACCTAGGTGCTCTTCCCCTTCAGGTATTAGAAGAACATGACAATACACCTGCCCTCCCCAAGCTATCCCTCCTCCCCAGAGCTGGGAAGGTCTCAGGCCCAGCTGAATAACTGAGGACGAGAAGATGCCCATCTCTAAGGGAGTTGGGGAACGGGCTGAGGGACATCCCCAAGGTAACCCCCCTCCCCTTCCCTAGGTCAGCAACTGGATGGAGCAGGAGGGGAGCCGGTGCCTGCAAGTGCTGACCCCCAAAGACAGAAGCTTGGAGACTGTGGAGAAGGCACACAAGAAGTTTGAGGACTTCTTTCTCCAGGCTGCAGTGCGTTCCTCAGACTGAGGAGCAGGACCGGGGCACATGGAGAGGACAGTGGAGGAGGGGGGCATGTCTGGGGCAAAGATGTGGAGGTTGGAGAGTGCAAGGAGACTTCCAGAGATAGTAAGGAGACCAGCTGAGATCACAAAGGGTTCAGCTTAGATACTGTCTCTTTCAGGAATCCTTCCTGGACTACCATGTCCGAAAAAGACCTATCTCAGAATTCCTGGACGATTTCACAAAATGCATCTTCCAGGGTCCCACCCGAGACCAGAGGTCAGGGGCAAGGAATTTGTATCCTTGGTGTACTGGACCCCAGTTCAGCCCCTTTCAGTTCTCAAGGAGCTGCCAGGCCAGTGGGGACGGGAGGTGGTAAACAAACAGGGAAACAAATGGAAAGGGGGACTTGTGGGGACACACAGCAGGAGCCCCGAACCCAGACCCTGGGTCTCGGAAGTTTTCCACAAGGAGATGACCCTAAGCAGAGCCCCAGCGAGGCAAGTGAGCTGCCGAGGCAGAGGTCTGGCCCCTATTCTACAGATGAGGCAACAGAGGTCTGGCAAGCCTCAGCACTCAGCGGGGCCGCGGAGGTTCCTGACCTCTGGAGGGGGCCTTGGCTGGGGTGGGAGCTGAGAGGACCCCCTCCTCTGCCTGTTCAGGCCCAGTACCGCCGTGGCCTGGAGCTGTCCAAGCAGGCGGCTGAGCTGGGAGCCGCAGCAGCCGGAGGAAGCAGCCAGGCGGGAGGAGCAGAGCTCCCAGAGTTGGCTGCCTTCGCCTCCACCCAGCGGGCCTTCCAGGCGAAGCTGACCCACTTCTACATGGCGGCTGAGCGGCAGCGCACTGACCTGGAGACGCTGCTCCACCTGCACCACTTCTGTAAGAAGGTGAGCCTCGGGGCCGCCCGCACGGAGCCCTCCCCGCCTGATCCAGCCGGGAGTGGGGTGGGGACAGCAAGTAGCCCACACGCAGCCCTGGGCTCTTTGCGTGTCTCATTCTGTAGCCCTGCAGGGTGGGAGGAGGAAAGCGTGATCTGCATTTTCTAGAAGAGAAGCCAGGTCTGAGAGGTCTGGCTACCCTTCTAAATCAGTCCTTGCTGATCTCTGACCCGAGCTTGTCCCACTGCGCCTGGCAGCCTCCCAGTTCTCAAAGGAAGCTCAGAAATCACCTGCTTCCTAAACATTGAGATTAGGGAACGGGGGCCAGGTATTTCCGAGAACCCAGTCAAAGCCATTGACCTGTCTCCACCCGAAGCTCACTGCAGAGACTGCAGGCAAGTCCCACCAGCCTGAGAACGTTGATCTTGTTCCACCCCTCTGCTGCAGAGCTGGGAAAACAGGATCAGAGAAGGGCTGTCATTTAGCCAATGTCACACAGCAAGCCCAGCGATGGCACCATTCTAGTGCTCTTTCCCATGCCTCACCTTGCCCTGCACACGCAGCGGGAGCTGGGGAAAGGGGGGCAGGTGGGAGAGGTGGACCCGGAGGCTTCTCTGAGCACCCTCAGAATAGAGGTCTCAGTCCTTGCCGGGAGCCCAGAGTGTGGCCAGGAGACAGGAGGAGAGGGTAGAGTTCCTCTGGGGACTGGGAGTGGGGCAGTGCTGGGGTAGGAGGCAAGACGGACTCCTTGCTTTGCGTCCATCATCTCTTTGTAATCCAGTGTAGCAAGGTTGAGCGGTCCCATCCTGCAGATGAGCAAACTGAGGCCTTCAGAGGGAAAGGGCACTGCGCAAGGCCACACAGCTGCAGAAAAGAGGATACAGATGCCTTCATGATGCTCTTTGTTCTTCTCCAAAGATGGGAGGGCAGGTGGTATCAGATTCTGCTGTTCAGTCAGGTGTGATGCCGCTGCTGCTGCTGATATGATCATCTTGAGATGAGCCCACATTAGTGACTGTGGGCTCCATCCCGGACGCTCCTACAAGCGCTTCACAAACCTTGCTTGACTTGACTTGATGTCCTCATCTCTGGGTTTCTTTTTTTTTTTTTTTTTTAAGATTTTATTTATTTATTTGACAGAGAGAAATACAGCCAGAGAGGGAACACAAGCAGGGGGAGTGAGAGAGGGAGAAGCAGGCCCTCCGCAGAGCAGGGAGCCTGATGTGGGACTCGATCCCAGGTCTCCGGGATCATGACCTGAGCCGAAGGCAGTCGCTTAATCGACTGAGCCACCCAGGCGCCCCTCTGGGTTTCTTTAATTTAATTTTTTTAAAGTGGATCAACGTGAAGTTTGAACTCACACCCTGAGATCAGGTCCCACACTCTACGGATCGAGCCTGCTAGGGCCCCTAATCTCACCATATCTTTATGAGGGAGCGGTGCCAACATTGTTTCCATTTTGCAGATGAGTAAACAGAGGCCCAAAGAGGGAAGGCTCTTGCTCATTTTTCCCCAGTGGGCCCCCACCCTTCCCCAAATCCATTTAGTCAAATCTCTCATTTTTCTGATGGGGAACTAGGCTTAGGAGGAGAAGGCGCAGCCCAGATGGGACAAAAACTCACAGTTCTGGCCCAGGCCCGGGGCCCTCAGACTCACTCCCTTGCACTCGCTGCCGAGGACAGAGTGTGGGAAGGGCCTTCCCCCCGCCTCCCAGATGTCAGGCTGGCCCAGCACACGGGAGACTGAGAACACGGGATGCTTTGGAGGGCGGCAAGAGGGACTCTGGCGGAGTCCTGCCTCTGTCTCTGTGGGGCTGCCGGCAAGGGGTGTAGACAGTGGCCGCAAAGGGGCCACTCCCAGCTGACAGGAGAGAGTCAGACAGTGGCTGCATCTGAGGCTTAGAATCAGGGGAAGCTCCTGTCTGCACGGGCTGTGTGACCTCGGTGGCAGTCTTCCTTGCTCTGAGCCTCAGCTCCTCGTCACGATTAATGATCGTAATAATAATCATAACCAGTGCTTCTCTATCTCCTATTAGGTGGGAGGCCCTGTTCATCACTCACATATCATTTTATTGTCACCCTCCGAGGCAGGTGCTATCACTATGCCCATTTTATGCATGAGGAAACAGAGAAGTTAAATAACACCCCCCAGGTCACACAGTGGGGAAGAGACAGAGCTGAGATTCAAACCCAGGTCCTCAGGCTTTGGGGCCAGCCTTGCTGGGTAGTGAGAGAAGGAAATGAAATGTAAGTAACCCCCCCTGGGGCTTTACTCAAATTTGGTGTTATTATTATCGATATCAGTTTGATCGTCGTTAGCAGCAGTAGGAGCCGTGGTAATGCCTCGTGGGCTCAGGGCATCTGGCAGCTCCTCTCCCTTGCTTACTAATATTAGCCCATTTCAGCCCCATAAAGCAAATCCGCTGTGGCTCTGTGCCTTAGCACTTGCTGGTCCCTAGTTGGGAAGGCTGTTCCTCGAGACCGGCTGGTTTCTTGTCTTCAGCGCTCAGCTCACATGTCCCCACCTGGCTCTCTGGCCCCCCATCCTCCAGTCACCCTGTTTGCCTCACGTCACGGTGCTCACTGCACGCTGGAATGATCCCGTGGCTTTGTCACCTGGGAGGTGAGCCCTGGGACGGTGTCCTCCTTCCTCCCGGGGGCCTGGTGCAGGGTCAGCCCCCACACAGTCACCTGGGCGGAGGGAGAGGAGGAATGAAGCCAAGAAAGGAACCCTGGGTTGCGGGGGAGGGGCATGTGGGAAGACAGAGCTCCCCCCACGCACGCCCCAGGCCTGGAAGTCCTACAGGAGGTGGGCGCCTGCCCTGGAGCCCCTTCTTGGCCGACTCGCCGTTTAGTCTAGGCAGGCCCGTGCTCTTCTCCCGTCCTGAACCTTGATCCACACGACCAAGGCTTGGGTAAGAAAATTGCTGAGGGGCTCCCCATCCCTGTCCAGCTCAGCCTGGAAGATGGAGTCCCAGACAGAGGGGCAGACGGACAAGACAGCCCTGGGTGGGGCTCAGCCCCAGGCCGAGAGCACGCATCCGGCAGCTTCGGCACTAAATAATAATGAAACAATTGTGCCGCTAACAGAGATTTATGGAGCCCTTTCCCAGCCGTGAGCTCCGTGTGCTTCCGCGAATATGAAGCCATTTATCTAAAGACAAGTTCCCTTAATCCGCGGAAAGATGGTTTCCTTGGAGAAAACGGTTCTCCAATCCCCACAGCTAACAGCTCGCTGTCGGCTTCTAAATTAATGGAGAGAAAGATTATGTTTTTCACGAGCTGCTGAGAACGTGTTGGCTCGTTTGCAGCCTGCAGACATTTTGTGGGTGAAGGAGGGACAGACAGAATCCCAAAATGGGGCAGACGCCCAGCTGAGTGAGCCTCCCCCCTGCCCCCCCGCCCGGGCCTGGGTGGGCTGGTGGCCTTGTTGGTGACAGTGTGGGCACCGTCCCGGCTGGAACAGTTTCCTTGTGCAAGGAAGTGCTTGGAAGATACTCTGTGGAAGGCTGGATGCACCTGAGCTCCAGCCCCAGGTCCCCCCGCCCCAACCTGCCCTGTGACCCGGGGCAAGTGATTTCATGTGTCTGAGCCTTCGTTTCCTCCTCCGTAAAATGGGCGGCTAGTACCGCTCTGTGCGATCATCCCTGAGATACAAAGAGCCTGGCAAACAGTTGATGCCCAATAAATACCATATTAGAGGCTTCCCCTGTGCCACTCGTAAGGGGTGAAGACAGTTGTTCCCACAGTCCGAGAACCCGAAAGACCACCTAGTCCCACGTCACCTTCTTGAGAAGGAAAAACGGAGCCCCAGCAAGGGGTGGGTCTTTGCTGCCCCCAGGTGTAGGAGACCATGCCTGCAGCCCCAAAGGGTACTGGGGACCCTTACTGAAACACAGGGAAGACAGGGGACCCGTTGTCTTCGCTAGCAGCAGAGACACTCACGCGGAGGAGGCCAAGGCACGGACTGGGCGCTTCTTATGACTTCAACCCAGCAATACTTCCTCTCTGCTTGGAGAGGGGCCTCCCTGTCCTCATGTCCCTCTCCTAGGCTGAACCCCACCTCCCTCTCTTGTCGCCCCCAGATGACCTGGTTTCATACGGACTGCCGGGACCTGATGAGGCAGCTCAGGCTGGGCAAGGCCCAGAGGGCCAGCCCTGGGGACCAGCGCCGCCTCGAACGCTACCGGCAGCGCCTGGCCTCCGAGTTCCCCGCAGAGAAGCTCGCGGCCATGGGGCTGCAGGTGGCCTCCCTGAGCCAGGAGGGCCTGGGCCAGGACCTGTGGGAGGAGGCCCAGGTGAGACACGAGGAGATCCAGACCCTCCTGCAGAAGGCGCTGGCCCATTGCCCGTGTCCGGTGGGTCCCACGGCCCGCTCAGCAGCCCCAGAACTCAGAAGGGCAGCTGCCAAGGGCCTGGGTCTGAATGGAGATGCCACTTCCAGGGGAAGGTGAGGCCTGCCCCTCCAGGAGTCACTGGGCCTGGATCGTTCACCAAATCCCTGCTGGCCTCAGGCCCCCAAGCAGGGCAGGACAGAAATGTGCAGGCAGGCCTTCTGCCACAGGAAGCTGGCCCGGCCATAGAGGCTGATGCAGCAGAAGGAGCCACTTCCGTTTCCAGCCCCTGAGCGCTTCCTTGACCCCATCTTCTCCCGGCCAAGACTCCCCAGGCAGAGTCAGACTCCCCATCCTGTCGGGGGCAGCTTCTTCTCGGAGGGGACAGACTCACGGACAGGTCCCCCTTCCTCCTTCTGGCTAGGACCGCCACCAAGGGCTCCAGGCCCCCGGAGTGGTTGGGGAGGGGCCCAGCGACAGGAGGG
>PITA01004765.1:22070-119347 GCA_004023965.1 Spilogale gracilis
GCCCTGAGGGAGGAAGAGCGCGTGATGCATACACCGACAAGGCCATCCTCTTACACTCCAGGAACCCTATGGGGCCTTGTCCCCTTCTTGGGTGCTCTTGGGTCCTTGTCCCTTTCTTGGGTGCTCCCAAGAAAACCTTCTCCACATCTGATGTTCTGTCTTCTCTCCCCGCACATCTCAGACTCTATCACTTCCGCTCCCCCATATCCCAGGTCCTCACCTCTCTCTAGGCACCGCTTCTGGTGCCCAGCATCTTAGCATTGGTGGTTGGGGTTGGGTGACAGTGGGGAGCCACATTCCATCCAGCAGGGGGACAGCTTCCTCTGATCTCAGAGTGAAGTGGAAGGGTGAGGTTCTTATCTCATGGAGTCAGAGTCGGAGAATGAATCTTGGGGACAAAGGGGAGTGAGTAAAGCAGTACGAGTTTTATTAAGGGAGGATACAGAAAAAGCTCTCAGGAGTGAGCGGGTTCGGGACGGGTTGGCTGAAGTGGGCCTCCACTGACACTCTTTTATTTAGGAACGATCAGGGAACCTGTGGCTTTCTCATTCTTGAGATGTCTTGGTTTGAGTAAGGGCCGGTGATGACATCTTGAATCGCTTCCTTCTTCTTTGGGTTATTCTTTGCTGGTCACACTGTGACTGTCCTAAAAACATTCCCGCTTCTGACGCCCAGGATAGGGTAGTCTGGTTTGTTCCCTTATTTCTGGTTTTGTTAGGCCTCAGCATTTCTGGGATTTCTGTGAGCATGATCACGCAGCTCCCTACCTATCTCTCTCTCCCTAGCCATACCTGTCCAGTCTTCCATGTGGCCCAGAGTAGCCCCTGCCAGCGCCTCCCCGAGAGGTCATTTTGCTGGGGAAGTGTGAGCCCGCATCTCCTGCCTAGGTTGCATTAACAAGGTGTTGGCCTTGGAATTTTCCTAGCTCTGGGCAGAGGGTGGGGCGCTCAGCTCCCCTCGGGAAAGAGAGGGCAGCGGGACTGGAGTCTGCCTAGGAGACTGAGGCATGTGTCTCATGTCTCGGGAGGCAGCTCAGCAGAGAAATTAACACGAACCTCAGTGCCCAAGATGGCTTCAGGAATCTCCTGCACTCAAGATTTCTTCAGGGGCGGTCTGTGGCCTGTCTGCCTCGGAGCCTTGAGCGGAGCTGATCAAAGGCAGCTTCCTAGGGGGTCCCGCTCAGGTCATTAAAATCAGGCCCTTGGAGTCAGGGCACGGCTGGAATCTGCCATTGTAATCAACCGCTCAGGTGTTTCTCCTGTGACACGGCTGCAGGGTGGGCTAAGGCCGGGCAACCGGGCTGGCTTTTGAGCCGGCCCCCAGCCCCAGCCAGTTCTCATTCTTGTGTTCCACTCTCCTGCCTTCCATTCAGACTGCTGGCCAGAGGATGCAGGAGGAGGTTGCTAAGCCCACTTCCATCCATGCCTGTCACCTCAGAGGGGGGCCTGAAGTCTCTGAAAATGCTGTTGCCATAGCAACAGCATCCAACCAGTGGGGACCACGGGCAGGGAGCCAGGGCACCTGGGGTGCAAGGATGGAAACTAACTTCTGAGAGACAGAGAATACAGACATGACAAGGGAGGAAGGGGGATGGGAGGGGTGGATGGTTCCAGAACCCTTGGAAGAGAGGGCTCCCCAAAGCCATCTTGTGCATCCCTCTGTCTCTAAGACCTCAACACCCTGTCTATTCCCAGCAGTGCATGCGGGGAGGAGGGGATGCAGAAATGAAATCTAATGATGAATAATAATATATAAAAATAATAAATAATAAGAGCTAACATGTAGTGTGCATTTTCTTTGTGCCTAGCTTGGGGCTAAAGCACTTCAGAAGCTCCCAGGGCTCACGGGATCTTTCACAATGATCCAATGAGGCCAGTACCAAGTCCACTCCATCTTACTGAGGAGGAAACCAAGACTTGAAGTGCCACACAGCGAGTGGCAGTCAGGACTTGGTAGCCCGCTGACACTTTGGACTCATCTTGGGACAGTTTGGGCTGATTGCTGCTTCTGCATTGGACACAGGCTTTGTCCCCTCTGAAACCCTGCTGAGCCTGGCCACTGCTGTGTACCTCAGGGGCCTCAGCTGGGCCAGCTTTGGTCCTCTGGGCGCAGCACCTCTGGCCTCCCGTAGCCTGCAAGCCAGTGAAGCAATGTGGTCAGTTACGTGGCTCTGGAGCCCGACAGACCAGATTTCCGCCTGGGCTCCATGACTCACAAGCTGTGCATTGTTGGCCAAGTGGTGCTGCCTTTCTGTGCCTTGGTTTCCTCCCCTATGCAACGAGGATAATCAGATCTCAAAGCCTCGCTGTCAGTATGAAGTGAATCCCTTTGTGGAAAGCCCTCGGAGAGGTGCCCGGAGCAACCTAAGTGCTTGCGAAATGGTGTCTAGCATCCCACTCTGGCCCAGCCCCGCCAGCCCCTGCTTTCACCATCCAGCAGTTCAAGGAAGAAATTTCTCCAGGAGCCACCAATAGATTCCAAAAGAGCGTTTTGCTCTTTGAATCCTGCGGATTTCTTAATTAGTTTTCTGAATAATTGACTTCTGCGCTAACCTGCCCATGGTGGGGGCTGGCATGTGGTCTCCCGTTGGAGACATCCCACGAGTGACGAGTGATGACAGAGCTTTGTGTCAGCGAAGCCTCAGCCCCTCAGAGGCCATTCTGCAGAGGAGAGGTGCGGTGTTCCTCTGTGCTGGTGGAACATGGGCTGCCAAGGAACCCCAAGTTCCTTCCCCAAGTCTGCCAGTGACATGACTACATCCAGCTCCTCAGGATGGGAGCCCCATTTTCAGGCTTGAGGGGTTGGTGGGCAAGGGGTGGTAGGAGGGGCAAGGCCGGGGAGGCAGGGACTGCAGGCGGCATTGAGTCACTGTTGCTGACTTCTGCATGACCCCGGGCAGATGGGCAGATTGCTTCCTCTCTGGCCTATATGTCCAATCAGGTCACTAAATAGATAAGGATTTTTCTCATCTTTAGACTCAGAGAGCCCTGCCTTAGAAGCTAATCTCAACAGCCTGAGGACTCTGAGCAGAAAGCTGCCTCTCAGTCTTCCCCACCTGTCCAATGGGCTTATCGAGCCTCCCGGGCCAGGGCAATGACATCTCTGGATTTCTGAGCTCCATACCAGCCCTTTTTCCTCTCCCCAGAGGTGACTAGTCAGGAAGCAAAGCCTTAGAAATCCAGTGGACAGTGGCTGGGGGCAGAGGTAAGACTGAACCCAAATAGAAGTTGAAGCACTTTACAGTTTACAAAGTACTTTTTTATCCATCTGTTTTCTCATCTGATAGTCACTACAATCCTTAGGGCACAAAAGTCATACTCTGGGATGTCCCCATGTTACAGATGAGAAGACCGAATGAAGATGGGCGAGAGGGAGGTGACCTGCCCAGGGTCAAATGGCAAGGAGAGGGGTCACAGGACGAAGAGGGCAAAGGTCAGAATCTGGACCCCCGGCCTGATCAATGGCTAATCTGGGAGCACAGAGAAGTCTCCAATTTGCAGGCCGTATGCCCGCCAGACCCGGACAGGGAGGCCGGTCGGACTCAGGACGCAGGCTGCCCTCCTGAAACCAAGATGCTCTGTTCTCTGGGGGCTGTGAACCAGCCTCCAGCCCCCAGCTCGGGGCAAACCCTTCGGCCTCAATCTCTGCCCTCTCCCAGCTGAAAAACTGGCTTTCTGAGGCTGGAGCCAGTGGACCCCTTGGAAATAAGTGCTCTGGCTAGGCAACAGGACTCCCAAAGTCTCATCCCCTTCTGTTTGGATGGGGAACCCTGGGTGAACCCCTGCTCTCCTCAGGCCTCACATGCTCCATCTGTTAAATGGGATGGAGCCCGCAGCTGCTGGTTAACTGGTGTCGTCTTACATGTGGAACTCCCCCTCTGCTCTCCCACTCCCGCAGCCCTCTCTGTGCTCTGAGCATCTCTCCCGGTACTCAGCGGGAAACCCACCAGTTATCCTTGAACTTCCCCATAGTCCTGAAATCCACCTGCCCATCTCTCCCTAAACTTGCATTTCTCTCTCCCTCCACACTCCCCATCCTCATCCTAGCTTCCATCTTCTCTCCCCTGGACAACCATCACAGTGTCTCCTCCATAGTCGTCCTGCAACCACTAGGTCCCCTTTCATGTGTCTTCCACACAGAACCTAGAGGGATCTTTACAAAATGTCCAATACGGTGACATGCTTAACACCACGCAGTGGCACCCCGTGGCTCCCCAGATAAAGCCCCACCCCTCACCATGATGCACAAAGCTCTGTGTGGTCAGGCCACCGCCTACTGCCTTAGCCTCACCATCTCCCCCAATCTCCACATTCTCTCTGAGTTCTGGCAACCCTGACTTCCTTTCAGTTCCTCCACCATTCCAAGCTCTTCCTGAGGTCAAGTTCCCCTAAAAGCAGACCTGGAGATGAGGTGCAGGTGCAGGTGAGTTGTTGAAAAGGCAACCAGGACAGAAAGGGAAGGAAGACAAAGTGCAGATGCAGACCAAGCATCCGCCTCTGCCTGGTGACACAGGGGCCCTGACGAGCCTTTTACACCGCCAAGGTCCATGGGGCGCTCTGCAAAAGCGTGCTGCTGCAAGCAGGGTCCAGGAGCCCGAGGCAGGTGCACGTCCATAGAGGATAATATTCAGCAGAAAGAATATGTAAGAAGCGCTCACAACTGAATAATAGTAACAATTAATAATAAAACAATTTAAAAATGGGCAAAGGATCTGCATAAGTATTTCTGCAAAGAAGATACACAAAAATGCCAATAAACAGATGAAAAGATGCTCAACAGCATTAGCCATCAGGGAAATGCAAATCCAAACAGTAGTGAGGGACACTTCACAACCCCTAGGAGGGGGGAATCAAAAAGTGAAATAATGGCAAGTGTTGACAAGCATGTGGAGGAATTAGACGCCTCATACACTGCTGCGAGGGATGTAAAATGGGGCAGCTACTTTAGAAAACAGTTTGCCAGGTCCTCAAATGGTTAGACATCAAGATATCATACAACCCAGCAATTCTATTGTGAGGAATACACTCAAGAGAAATGAAGACATGTGTCCATGCAAAAATCGGTACATGAATATTTATAGCATAATTACTAATAATAACCAAAATGTAGAGGCAGCCTAATATTGATCGATCAATAAATGGATAAACAAAATGTGGCATATTCAAACAATGGGACATTAGTTAGCCATACAAATGAATGAAGTCACTTCCTAATTCGTCCTATGAAGCCAACATTGTCCTAATACTGAGCCAGAAGAAGGCATCCCAAGAAAAGAAAATTACAGACCAATGTACCTTATGAATATACATATAAAAATCCTCAACAAAATACCAGCAAACCAAACAGCATATTAAAAAGATTATGACCATTTGAGATTTATCTCAGGAATGTGAGGGTAGCTAAGAATAAGAAAATAAATCGATGTAATATATCATATTAACAGAATGAAAAGTTAAAAACTCACATGACCATCTTGATGCAGAAAGACATTTGACAAAATCCAACACCTTTTCATGGTAAAAGATAGTCCTAAAACTAGGCATGGAGAGGAACTTACTCGACATGCTAAACAGTATTTACAAAAAAACCCACAACTGGGGCGCCCGGGTGGCTCAGTTGGTTGAGCGACTGCCTTTGGCTCAGGTCATGATCCTGGAGACCTGGGATCGAGTCCCACATTGGGCTCCCTACTCGGCAGGGAGCCTGCTTCTCCCTTTCTCACTCCCCCTGCTTGCGTTCCCTCTCTGGTTGTGTTTCTCTCTGTCAAATAAATAAAATCTTTAAAAACAAAACAAAACAAAACAACCCACAACTAACATTAAACTCAATGGTACCCAAAGTGAAAGCTTTTCCCTTAAGATCAGGAAAAAAACAGGATGCCTGTTTTCACCACTGCTATTCAATATTGTTCTGGAAGTTCTAGCCAGAGCAATTAGACAAGAAAAAGAAATAAAAGACATCCGGATTGGAAAGGAAGTAAAATGGTTTCTATTCACAGATGACACAACCCTGTATATAGAAAATCCCAAGTAATTCACAAGAAAGCTACTAGACCTAGGGTGCCTGGGTGGCTCAGTTGGTTAAGCGACTGCCTTCGGCTCAGGTCATAATCCCGGAGACCTGGGATTGAGTCCCACATCGGGGTCCCTGCTTGGCGGGAAGCCTGCTTCTCCCTCTCTCACTCCCCCTGCTTGTGTTCCCTCTCTCGCTGTGTTTCTCTGTGTCAAATAAATAAAATCTTCAAAAAAAAAAAAAAGAAGGGAGAATAGTGTCCAGTCAAACAAAACTTGCAGGCAAGTCTGAGATGCCTGAGAATTCCTCAGAGGCTGCAGGATGGGGGGGTGGGGGGCTCAGAGGTGGAACAGAAGCTGACAAGGGGGACAAGTACACCCATGCCCAGATAGGCTCAAAGGAGGGGCCCTTGAAGCCCCTTGGTCCCCCAGGAGCTGTGTTTCTTTCTGTCAAATAAATAAAATCTTAAAAAAAAAAAAGAAAGAAAGAAAGCTACTAGACCTAACAGTTGTAGGATACAAGACTGACACACAAAAATCGGTTGTGTTTTTATACATCAGCAATGGATAATACAGAACGAAAATTAAGAAAGCAATTCCATTTACAGAGCACCTGGGTGACTCAGTTGGTTAAGTAGCCAGCTCTTGATTTTGGATCAAATCATGATCTCAGGATCCTGGGATGGAGTCCCTCATCACACCCTGTGCTTAGTGGAAAGTCTGCTTACAGATTCTCTCTCTCTCTCCCTCTGTCCTTCCCCCTACTCTCTCACTCTCTCAAATAAATAAATAAATCTTAAAGAAAAGGAGAAGAAATCAATTCCATTTACAATAGCATCTAAAAGGATAGAAGCTAGGGATAAATTTAACCAAGGAGGCAAATCACTTATACACTGCGAACTTCAAAACATTGCTGAAAAAAGTAAAGAAGACCTAAAAACATGGAAAGACATCTCAGGTACATAGACAGGAAGAGTTAACATTGTTAAAATAGTAACACTACCCAAAGCAATCTACAGATTCGATGTAATCTGTATCAAAATTCCAACAGCCTTTTTTTTTGCCAAAATGGACGTGGAAGTGGATTAGCAAGCTAGATGTAAGAGCCAAAACTTTATTAAACTCGTAGAAGAAAACTTAGGAGTAAATCTTCATGAGCTTGAATTTGGATGTGGATTCTTAGATATGATACCCAAACCATGAGCAACAAAAGTAAAAATCAATAAATTTGACTTTATCAAGATGAAAACTTTTGTGCATCAAAGGACATTATTAGGAAAGTGAAAAAAGCCAACCTACAGAATGGAAGAAAATATTTGCAAATCATATATATATATGGAATATATATATTCCAGCCATAAAAGGAATGAAGTTCTGACATCTGTATAATATGAATATTCCTTGAGAACAATAAGCTAAGTGAAATAAGCCATGCAAAAAGGACCAATATTATATGATTCTGTTATATGAAATATCTAGCATAAGCAAATTCATAGAAACATAAGGTAAGTTAGAAGTTACTAGGGCCTGGGGCACATGGGTGGCTCAGTTGTTTGAGCATCTGACTCTTAATAACAGCTCAGGTCTGGATCTCAAGCTCTTGAGTCCAAGCCCGGTGTTGGACTCTGTGCTGGGCATGGAGCCTACTTTGAAAAAAAAAAAAGCTCCCAGGGCCTGAGAGGTAGAGGGAACAGAGAATTATTTTTTAATGTGTACAGAGTTTCTGTTCAGGGTGATGCAAATGGAAATAGTGGTGATGATTACACATTGTGAATGTTATTAATGTCACTGAGTTGTACACTTAAAAATAGTTAAAATGGCAAATTTTATGTTATATATATCTTATCACAATAAAAATTTTTGCAGGAAAAAGTACTGATGCATGCTACAACATGGATGAACTTCATAAACTTCAGGTTAAGAAAAAGAAGCCAGGCATGAAAGACTTTATGTTATATGACTCCATTTATATGAAATGTCCAGAACAGGCAAATCAGTGGCGACAGAAAATAATTTAGTGGTTGCTTAGGGTTGGGGGCTGTGGGGTGGGAGGGTATGAATCCTATGCGGTAAAGGGTTTCTTTCGGAGGTTATGAAGATATTCCAAAATTGACTATGGTGGTTAGATATATATGTGAACACACTAAAAAACTATTGAATTGTACATTTTGGGTGGATTGTATGGTATGTGAATTATACCTCAATAAAATTGTTGTTGTTTTTTTTTAAGTCACAGAAGGGATGCAAACAAACAAAAAGTGACTGGGAATATAAGTGTAGTATTGACAATGTCTGCTTAGAAGATCCTCTTTGTCTCAGGGTCTGGAATGTTCTTCTCCTACCTTTTCAATTGGTTAAGTCCCTCTTAGGCTTCAGATATCGGCAATAGGGTGGGCCTTTCCTGGCCACTGAGGACAAGTCAATACCCACCCTGAACGGAAACCAGGTACTTCTCCATCACCGCACCATCCCAACTGCCATTTTGTAATATTTTATTAATGTTCATATCCCTTCCTAAACTGTGAGTTTCACAAGAGCAGGAAATGAAAGTCTCTGTTCAATATATCCTTGGCACAGGGAAGTGACTCAACAAGATTTGTTAGATGAATGGATGAATGAATAAATGAATGAATACCAACTTTGATCAATTAGTAGGGACTGCCTAGAGCGCAGGGCTGGCTCAGTAATAATTCGATGATTGATTAATGATGTCTGCCACCTAAGCGGACATTGGTAAAAGTAATAGGTGTGTCCCACATTTGCCTTCCCTGAACTAGATAGGGCCACACCTCAGGGTCCGCAGTCAGAGGGCACTCTGGAAATCGTGCCTCTCTGCCCCAGCTCCCAGGAGGGGAGTGCAGTTGTCATCCCAGCTGGCCTTGATAATCAATCACACAGCCATGCGGTGCCCGTTACCCGTTAGGATTTGTCACGGAGCCACATCCAGGTGTGCCAGGCAAGAGCAGGCAGGCTCATTTGCATCTCATCTGCATGTAAATTTGCATACGCCTCCATAGCCCTGTCTCCTTGCAATTTTCAAGTTAAAATGTCATTATCGCTCCTGTGAAGCCTGTTATTTCTTGATTTCATTCTCCCTGCTCCTCTACTTACTTCTCCACCCCTCTACACCCCAGAGACTCAAGCTTGGGCTAGGAGAAGGAAATGGCTTTGAGCTCTGGTTCTATTGCTGATTCACTGGCAACTTCCGTTTCTGGGCCACATATGGCCACTGAGCCCAGAAGCAGGGATGTGGCTGCCTTAGCCACCCCTCAAGCAGTCACAGCGGGGCTGACACAAATTCGGCCACTCCATGTCCTCCACACAACTCCACACAAAGTTGGCCCCACCTCTAGGCCTTTGACCAAACTGTGCCTGCCCCCCGCCCCCCAACCCCCACAAAAACTTTCTCCCTCTTTTGAGAGTGGACCTCCAACCTGCTAATTTTGGGACCTGGGCTGCCGAAGCCAGTTGGATAAGGAGCAGACATGGGACCCAAACTCACCAGTAAGAGTCTGTCCCAAAAATTTGAATTTGGGAATCAGTGATGCTGGCAGTTTCCCAATCAGGCGTATTGTGTAAAGTCAAGGGTAGAGGGCCTCTGAGTCGTGACGTGTCTCTAGAATGCAGGAAAGTAGTCCTCGGTGGGAGTGGACTAAAATGACGAGCCCAGAGCCAGATCTGAGAGGCCCAGAGGCCCGGAGGGCCCTGGCTCCGGGTCCAGCCACCAGCCCAGCTCCAAGTCCCGGCTGCCCGCTCCCCTGCTTCCCATGTTCATCACCCTGTGAACCCCGCTCCTCCTCTCAAGCCTCAGTCCAGCTAAGTCTAGGGTCTTATGTTCCTTGCAACAGGGACAACACATTAGGCAGATGAAATGTAAGCCCAAGGACCCCAAAAGGAACTTTTGAGGAAAAGACTTTGATATCTGACACCTCAAACATAGCATGGAATTTGTCATGAAAATAAAAAGCACAGCTGCAGTGATCTTTCTTTTTGGGTGCTCATATGGAGACAAAGGGACATCAGAAGTTCCTTGGAAGGAGCTGTGATCACCAAGACAGCATGGCACAAAAACAGAGAAATAGACCAATGGAACAGAGTAGAGAGTCCAGATATGGACCCACAAATCTATGGTCAAATCAGGAAAAAATATCCAGTGGAAAAAAGACAGTCTCTTCAGTAAATGGTGCTGGGAAAATTGGACAGCTACATATGGAAGAATAAAACTAGACCATTCTCTTACACCACACACAAAAGCAAACTCGAAATGGATGAAAGACCTCGGTGTGAGGCAGGAATCCATCAAAATCCTGGAAAAGAACATAGGCAGTAACCTCTTTGACAGCGGCCACAGCAACTTCTTTCAAGACATGTCTCCAAAGGCAAAGGAGACAAAAGTGAAAATGAGCTTTTGGGATGTCATCAAAATAAAAAGCTTCTGCACAGCAAAGGAAACAGTCAACAAAACAAAAAGGCAACCCACAGAATGGGAGAGGATATTTGCACAATGACACTACAGACAAAGGGCTGGTATCCAAGATCTATAAAGAACTACTCAAACTCAACATCCAAAAAGAAGATGAACACATCAAAAAATGGGCAAGAGACATGAAGAGGCACTTCTCCATAGAAGATATACAAATGGCTAACAAACACATGAAGAAATGTTCAGCATCACTAGCTATCAGGGAAATTCAAATCAAAACCACACTGAGATACCACCTTACACCAGTCAGAATGGCCAAAATTAACAAGACAGGAAACAACAAGTGTTGGAGAGGCTGTGGAGAAAGGGGAACTCTCTTACACTGTTGGTGGGAATACAAGCTGGTGCAGCAGCTTTGGAAAACAGTGTGGAGACTCCTTAAAAAATTAAAAATAGAACTACCCTATGACCCTGCAATTGCACTACTGGGCATTTACCCCAAAGATACAGATGTAGTGAAAAGAAGGGCCATATGTACCCCAATGTTCATTGCAGCAATGGCCACAATCGCCAAACTGTGGAAAGAGCCAAGGTGTCCTTCAACAGATGAATGGATAAAGAAGATGTGGTACATATATACAATGGAATACTATGCCTCCATCAGAAAGGATGAATATCCAACTTTTGTAGCAACATGGACTGGTTTGGAAGAGATTATGCTGAGTGAAATAAGCCAAGTAGAAAAAGTCAAGTATCATATGGTTTCACTTACTTGTGGTGCATAAGGGGTAATATAGAGGACAGTAGGAGAAGGAAATGGGAAGTAGGGTAATTCAGGGAGAGAAACGTAACATGAGAGACTTTGGAAACAGAAACAAACTGAGGTACTTGGAGGGAGGCGGTGGGGGGATGGGAGAGCATGGTGGTGGGTACTGAGGGCACCTATTGCATGGAGCACTGGGTGTGGGGCATGGGTAATGAATCTTGGAACACTGAAAAAATAAAATAAATTTAATGTAGAAGTTCTTTAGAAGGGCGCCTGGGTGGCTCAGTGGGTTAAAGCCTCTGCCTTCGGCTCAGGTCATGATCCCAGAGTCCTGGGATCTGGCCCGCATCCGGCTCTCTGCTCAGTAGGGAGCCTGCTTCGTCCTCTCTCTCTGACTGTCTCTCTGCCTACTTGTGATCTCTCTCTCTCTCTGTGAAATAAATAAATAAAATCTTTAAAAGGAAAAAAAAAAGAAGTTCTTTAGAAACAGGAACTATGGGCTTAATCTTCCAAAGAATCTGGACTACGACCCTGTCCAGGGGTCACCTCCTCCAGGAAGTTCACCCGATGCCCACATCCAAGTCAGAAAGGCCTCCTCCTACGTCTCTGAATTACACAGGCCTAGGTCTGCGTGGTCAAGCCTTCATTCCCACAGCCCTGTGTATAGGGCAACGCCCTATCTGAGACCTTGAGATCACCTCTTTCAGTGCCTGGCCTCACTAATTAATAACAACAAAATTCATACAACACAACTATGGCCTCTTATTTTCTGAACATTTACTCGGTGCCAAAGTTGTTGTTCACAACAGTGCTTTGGGGGTGGGTTGGTTTTATGGATGAGAAAACTGAGGGTCAGAGAGGTTAGGTAACAGGCCTGAGCTCACACAGCCCTCAAGAAGTAGAACCAGGATGTGAACCCAGACAGTCTCATTTCAGAATGTGTGTTCTAAAGCTCTGCACATAGATTTGAACCCTTGCACCCAGGCACGCTGTATGACTCAAAAATATCTTCCTGGACCCCTGGGTGGCTCAGTGGGTTAGAGCCTCTGCCTTCGGCTCAGGTCATGATCTCAGGGTCCTGGGATCGAGGCCCGCATCGGGCTCTCTGCTTGGCAGGGAGCCTCCTTCCTCCTCTCTCTGCCTGCCTCTCTACCTACTTGTGATCTCCCTGTGTGTCAAATAAATAGATAAAATCTTAAAAAAAAAAAAAAAGAACTATTTTGCCTCAGGTTGTGGCCGGTGCTTTCATGTCAGACATTTGTGCTTTTAATACTTTGAGCTAAGCAATAACCTAGCAGCAGAGTGATCAGACTTCCCTGTTTGCCTTAGACTATCTAGGTTAATGCCTCCTGTCCCCACATAATTATTAATAGCTCCCCAAAGTGTTCTGCTTTGAACAGTAAATTACATGGTCACCTGGCCCATCTGGTACCTTTCATCGGAGGACAGTGCTTCCCCAGGAGTGGGGGAGGGGAGGGGCAGGCCTGGTAGCCTCCTCATTGCAGGAATGGGGTGGTGGTAGGGAGGCTAAAGCCAGAGCAGCCTCCGGGCCCTGGGGATGTGGGGATGAGTCATGGGGACTATCTGATCAGTTGAAGTCTGCAGGGAAGGAGCTGCGGCCCCCTCTGTTCTTCCATCATTCCTAGGCATCCTACTCACCCTGGAGAAGGAGCCATGTGGGCACAATGTCAGCGAGGATCCAGCTGCAGCTTCTGCCCTGCCCCTCCGCTCCCACCACCCTCAACTATCCAGAAGACGGGTGACTTGATTTTTTCTCTGGGCCCCAGTTTGTCTATCTGTTAAAATGGGGACAATTATCCTGGCTCGAATTGCCAGGAGGCTGGGATAGGATGGCTGGGAATGGGATGCCTGGGGCCCACCTGTTTCCACACCAACCTCACTCCACACCTCCGGCCCAGGAACTCCTTTTAACGAAGCCTCATCTGGCTGGGGGTGCTGGGGGTTCGAGTTGCCAATGATCCTGGGGCAGGAAGCGCCAAAGCCCCTGAGCAAGGGCTGAGACTACACCGGCGTGCCCAGCACAGTCAGAACGAGCCACTTCCCTGTCCCTGAGGGTGAGGGTGCCGGGCTCAGGGGCTCACCCCTCTCAACCATCTCTTTCCTGTGTCAGTCACATTGCCCCCTCTGGAAGATGAGAGTGTCAGCAAGAGCCCCTAACCCTCCTACATGGTCGCGGGACTGGGTTACGAGGGCCGTGTAATGCTCAGCCTGGGAGTGTCATGAATGGGAAGTCACATTATTATTAATAATTGGACCCTTTTATAAGAGATTCTGAACCCTAAGATGCCTCAGCTGGGCCACGTCAGTGGAAGGAAGCAGGGCCCTGGGTTCAAGTCTCAGCTCCACCACTAAGTCCTTCCCCTTCTCAGAGCCCTGGGAGCTTCTCCCATTGCTGGGGGTAGGGGGTTCAGATCCCAGAAGAGATAGAAGATGGAATCCCCTGGATCTGATTCCAGGGAGCTGTTGTTAATCAAACGGGGGGCTGGCCTGGCTCTCATGTCCTCCCTCAGAATCTCAGCGACCCAGATTTCAACATTCTTTCTCCTCTGAAACTGCTCAGGACCATGTGATCTTGCCACGCTCTGAGAGTGTCTGCTCTCCCGGCCAGGCCAGGACCCCAGCTCCACCCTCCAGCCCTCAACACAGAATGTGTCCTCTGGCTTGAGGAAGCATTGCCCAGCTGGTTTTGTCTCAACATTTCCCCATCTGTGTGGCCAACGCTCCTGCAAATGCCAGGGTCATAGGGCTGATGTGTGGGTGTGTATGTGTGTTGGGGGGTGGCGTTTGCTTTTGTTTCCTTCTCGGTTTGTACGAAAAAAGCTTAACCACTTTCCCTCTACAGGAAGGGCCCCAGGATCAGCTTCGGAGGGAGATCCAGGATCCGGGCAAGTCTTGGCTGGGTTCAAGGACAGGGTCCGAGGAGAACCGACTCCCGGTGACGGCACTGGGGCAGCCTGGAACCAGCGAAGGAGATCCCTGGGCCCGGATGCCTCTCAGGGGCTCTCATACCACATGTATGGGGCAGATTGTGTTTTCCAAAGTTGACCATGACGTTGCCCACGGAGATGTCACTCTGACTTTCCTTCCTGGAGTGGGGGTAGGGGAGTTGTCTATATTTCCTCCCCTTTGTGACTCTTTTGACCATGGAGCATGGTCGAGGGGACTCTCTGTGGCTTCCAAAGCTAAATCATAAAAATGAACCTCCACTTTGCTCTCTTGGAAGCCAGCCACCGCGCCGTAAGGAAACCCTGACTAGTCCACAGAGAGACCACAGGGAAGGGCCACCTGTAGGTGTCCCGGCCAGAGCCTCACTGAGCCCCCTGCAGACAGACAGCCCTGATGGCCAGATCTGCAAGTGAGGCTGCTTCTCGATAATTCCGGATTCCATCCATTGAATCACCATTTAGGTATTCCCAGCTGAGATCACGGATCAGGACGACCTGTCCCTAATGGGGCTAGGTCTGAATTCCTGACCCACAGAATCCAAGAGCCTCAGGAAGTGGTCATTTTATGCCATGGAGTATTGAGTGGTTCGTATTATAGAGATAGTGCTGGAACAGGATGCTTTGCAGAGAGCTGCCCCTCCCTATGGCCACTCTCACCCTCTCTCCTTACCAAACCTCCCCCACAATGTCCCCTTATTGCTCAGGTGAAGAAGCAGATTCATTGGGACCAGGGACTGGCTGAGGGTCACAGGGCAGGCATCCAGGCATCTGGCAGCTCCCTGCTCCGCGGAGGGGAGGGCGGGGGATGTTCTGATTTAACCAGATGCCTTAGAGCGATGCACCCAGGACAGGCTTCACGCAGGGCCACTGCCTGTTTTGTAAGTGGGCTTTATTGTAACACAACCATACCTGCTCGTGCCTGCTTACACCACAAGGGCACAATCCAGCATGGTACACAAAGCTTAGAACATGAATCTCTTGGCCCTTTCCAGAAAGTTCACTTTCCTTAAAGGCTTGGAAAGTCTGCAGCCCCTCCTGGGAGCTCAAACTTCCCCAGGGGCAAATTGGAAAATTCTCTGCAAAAAACTCTTAAATTTACCCCCCAGGAGTCCTGGGACCTAATCTCCTAATCTCCTGCCTCAATTTCTTCTTCCTAGAAATAGGGCAGTAACTGTCACTGCTCCTGGCAGGTACCAGGTGCCTGGAGGAAGTAATGCAGGTAAAGTCCCACGGCGCACACACCCAGGGCCCAGGGTAGGCACTCGCTTCTCCTCCCTTCTCTCAGAGAAGTTTCTGGCAGTCAGGGAGGAGCAAGAATGGAGCCAGAGCCTCCAGAGAAATTAGTTCCTTGGCCTCGGTGGCTTCACCTCATTTGTGATGTTAATTGCATAGATTTGCATAATGTGCTCACTGAGGTGTTATTTTACTTGCACATTTAAATCATTTAATCATCTGTGTTTTTCCCCTCTTAATCTTGATGATGCCAAGATGGGGCGGGGGAGGTAAAAGAAAGAAAGGAAACAGTCTCTAGGTTTCTCTCTCTCTTTCTCTTTTCTCTCTGTCTCCTCTATCACACACACACACACACACACACACACACACACACACACACACAAGGCACTCCTGCATGTTCAACACTCTCCCTTTCTATCACCAGACTCCAGCCACACAGGCCTTTTGCCATTCCCCACCCATATTAAACACATGGTCACCTCAGGACCTTTGCACGTGCTTTTCTTCTGCCTGGCATATCTTTTCTCCAGATAGCCACGTCATTCCCTCTCTTAGTGTTCCTTTAGGTCTTCACTCAAACATCACTTCTTCAGAGAATAATACTTTCTCTGTCTCCCTGTCTTGTTTACTAGCTTCTATCCTTCCGTATTTTTCTGCAAAGCCCTTGTCACCAGCAGTATTGTAGTATATTTGTTTATGTGTCCATTGTGAACCCCCTTAGTAGAATGTAAGCTCCACAAGGGCAGGGGGTTTTTTTGTTTTGTTTTGTTTTGTTTTTTGCTTTTTTAATGTTTACTACTATCTCTCTTTGTGCCTAGAACAGTAGCCGGCACATAGTAGAAACTCAGTAAATATTTGTCAAATTAAGGAGCACCCACTGAAGGTTCGAAGGCCCCAAAAGGATGAGCTGTGATCACTGTACCGTTAGAGATTGCCCAAGAACAGACGCCAGCCCAGTGTCCACTCTGAGCCCAGGACCCGGCTTTGCTACCACCAAAGCCAGTCTTTTTTTCAGAAATGGAGCCATTTCTGGAAATGCCCTCAAAACACTGACTGCAGGTCAGACTCCCCTGGGGGCTGACATTTCCCAGGCAGGCCAGAACAGCCCTCTGGGCCCTGGGAGTCGGCACAGGGAGTCTTCTGGGGAACTAGGCAGTTGTTTTGCAACCCATATGCGGTATTGTATGTGGTGGCAATCGGAGGTCGGGCTGATAAGCCCAGAGGTCACTTGCTATCTGACCACGGAGGACGCAAGGAGGCAGCTCCGGGGCCCAGGGACAGAGGTCACGGAGAGGCCTGAAGACCTGCTGTTTCCCTTTCTTGGTGGATGTTTCAAGCCAACGGTCAGCTGGAAGTCTGAGCCTCATTTGCACCATTGTACATGTGAGGAAACTGAGGTTCAGCCGAGAGGATCTGCTGGTTCAGGTGTCCTAAAGAGGACGCGTCTCACCCAGAAGATCCAGAGCAGAGAGGCCTGGGTCAGGGAAGCATCGGGCAGGTGCTCCCACTGCCTGTGTTGTGCCACTCCCTCCTTCATTTCTCAGCTCAGGTGTCACCTCCTCAGGAAAGCCCTCCCTGATATCCTTGGTTTAGGTCAAGTTTCTTTGTTCTCAGAGAATCCCATCCTTTCCCTTCAGAGCCCACATCTCTTTGCAGTGACCCCCTGGCAATCTGGCACCTGTGTCCCCAGCCAGGTTCAAAGCTCCAAGAAGGTAGGGACCACGCAGGGCTGTACCTGTGACCTCCCCATCCCTGTGGCATGTGGGTGGTGGGTCTTGCTGGCTACCAGCTGAATGTGGAGGTAGGACACTGCAGAAGTGCTTTGCAGACGACAGGGCAGCCACAGGTGCTGGTGGGGGGTAATTTCCCAGTTCCCCACAGCACCCAGAGCAGAAGCTCTGGGCCATGCTCTGCCCAGGCCCTTTGACTCTTTCCCATTTCCCACACACCTGTTCCAGATGTGTGTGCACTTTCAGCCCCCGCACCTGTCTCTTTTGTGGGCTGCCCCACTAAAGCCCCTTTGCCTGTGCCCAGGGACAGCTGGAAGGGCCTGGGAACTGATGCCCCCTGGCCACTCCCATGAGTGGGCAGCCCCCAACCAAGGCCTGCCTGCAGTTGGTCATAGAGACCCCACCTCTTTGCACCATGGGCCCAGAGAGGGCACTCACCAGGCACACACGTTAGCCCCACCTGCCTTACCTCGCCCCACTCCCTCACTCGGCTTCTGGTGCTCCTGGAGACACCTCCCTAATCAGTCACGCAAGTCTTGTCCCAGGGTTTGCTTCAGAGGCTACTCAGGGACCCTTTCACGCTTGGCTGGAAGCATGAGTCAAACACACCTAGGTCGAACCGCCACTCTGCTTCTGACCTACTCTGCAGCCCTGGGCAACCTCGTCGACCTCTCTGGCCGCCTCTGTGACACGGTGTGGCAAGAATCAGAACCAGTATTTATGAGATGCCTGATCCAGGCCAGGCACTGGGGAGGGGGGGCTCCAGGAAGGATAAATGTTCATCACTGTCACCAACCTATTCTAACTCTAAACATCCTACTGCCTATTGGATGGAAATCCAGGTTCAGAAAAGAGGCCACCCTGCTCTTAAACTATGCACATGCCAGGAGGTCAGGGGTCTGTCCTAGAAAGTTTTAGAGAAGCTGCCTGGCCTTCAGCTTCCCCATCTTTGTTGAGTGTCCTCAGCCCAGTCCCCAGCACCCCTGCAGCATCTCTTGACCTTAGTCTGAGTCAGAGTAGATCCTGGGGGAACTCAGAAACATGAGCATCAGGACTGAGATGGCCAGTGGAAGATCTTCTTAGGTTGGCCCTTGCCTCATCTTTCCCCACTCCTTGCTTCGTGAGGACTCCCCTCATAACAGCTCTCTGTGGAAAGTGGAATCTCGTGTTCTCCCAGGGCTTTGTCCCTCCTGTTCTCATTGGCCTGCCTCGCTAACTCCTACATACCCTTCAAAGCACAGCTCTGGCATCACCTCCTCCTGGAGGCCTTCCCTGATCACATTCTTCCCCAGGTGCCTTGTCTGGGCACCCACATCTCTCCTGGGTCTCTGGGCCCAACACATTTTTGTATTTGCACATTTTTGTAATTGCCTCTTGACTTATCTGTGTCCAGGGGAACTGGGACTGGTGTGCTTATAACTGAACCACAAACATCCAGCACAGGGCCTGGAATACAGTTGGTGGTCAAATGTTTGGTGAATGGATGAGGATGCCAAGCCGTTTTCAGATTTCCCATATAAACTTCTAGCTCATAGTTGGGTGTGGGGGTGGGTACAATTTATAGGGAGCTTGTCTGGTTTTTGGTTTCATTTCCTTTTTTTTTTTTTTTAAGATTTTATGTATTTATTTGTCAGAGAGTGAGACATGGTGAGAAAGGGAACACAGCAGGGGGAGTGAGAGAGGAAGAAGCAGGCTTCCCGCTGAGCAGGGAGCTCAGCATGAGGCTCGATCCTGGAACTCCAGGATTGTGACCTGAGCGGAAGGCAGACACTTCACGACTGAGCCACCCAGGCGCCCCTTGGTTTCATTTCATTGTATGTTTTCCTTTTCCAAGGAAATGGTCTCAGTGTTGAGAGGCACTGCCTTAGCCTCTCTTTAGCAGGAAAGCATGGGCTCTGGTATCACCAGGAGCAATTGGCAGGGGTCGGGGGAGCTGCTGACACCCTCTCTCTGTGCACCCTGCACCGCCCCAGCCTGTCCCGCCTTCTCCTGAGCTCCTGCAGTGTCATGCCATCTGGGTTTGGCCTACCGCCTCACTAGCTCTGGGTAAATCACCTCCCTGCTCACTGCCTCAGTTTCCCCAGTTGTGCTGTAAAGAGCTCAAAAGTCCCTGCAGGCATTCTGAGCTTCCTCGCCCTGTGTCTTGCTCCTGGGGGAAAGAAAGGGTCAAAACATCTCTTCAGGGACAGAAGAGGGGGGTCTCTTCTTAGGGGAGAGGGCTGGAGCTTGGGGGCAGGCTGGGAGGCCTCACCCTGACAAGCCCAGTCTCAGCTCTGGGGAGAGCAACTTTGCCACTGAGGCCCCTAGCAGGGCTGGGCAGGCTGAGCTAGCAGAGGGAGGAGGCTTGTTTTGCACGGCCTGGATTTCCCCGGGGAAAGCCCTTCCTTGCCCTGCAGGGCTTGGCTCAGCCCCTGTCCCAGTCTGGCCACAGCTGGAGGGTAGGAGATACTAGAGGGTGAGCCTGGCCTTGTCCTGATCGCCTGCCCTGACTCTAATATGGCCCCACTTTGGCCTTCCATGATTTTTCATCCTGGGCATATCTTCCCTGGAGACTCCCTCAAAGGTCTGGCCCCCCTGGATGAGCAGGAGGTGAGCAGGGATGGGCAGAAGTTGGAAAGGAGGACTGCGTGTAGCGGTGACCATAAGAATCGATCAGGGTGACATCTTTGGGTGGTACAGTGTGGTGGTTAAGAGCCTGATGAATGTTTTTGAATCCCAGTTCTGTTTTTCAACTTTTCTGGGCCTCAGTCTACTCATCTGTAAAATGGAACCAGTCCTAGTATCTGTTTACCTCTTGGAGTTGCTAGGAGGATGGGCTAAGTGGTTACTGGCATGTAGCTGCCCATGGCACAGAATCAGTGCTTTGAAATCAGTTTGTCCTCAGCTCCGTGGCCCTGTGGGACGCCAGATGTCCAGATCCTTCTCTGAAAGTCTAGTCCTCGGAGACCTGAGTAATACCAAGCAGATGGACAGCAGGACAGACAGCGAGAGTGTCCAGGGAGTGAGAAAGGAGGAGAGAAGGAGACTCGGGCACAGTAGAACATGGAGTGGGTAGAGGGCATTTTTCTTTGGGAAGATGCACTGCTTTGTGTTCAGAGACCCCCAGAGTGTGTACATGTGGTCGACGTAGAGCAGGAGGTGAGCACAGTGCCTGTGATGGGGTCCCAGCTTCAGAGCAGACCTTCCCTGCCGTGTGACACATGAGAGGCACCGCCCATCTGTAGGCCATCAGTTTCCTGGGGGCCAGAACCATCTGGTCTCAAGGCGTTGTTTGTAGCGCAGCTGATGGTTGGATCTAGCCCACCAAGTTCTGAGCCACTGGCAGGAAGACAGGACTCTGAATCTCACTCTGATTATCCTTTCCCTTTGGCTCAGGCAAGGACCTGGTGCCCATTTGACAGAGGGGAAAATAGGCTTGCGGACTGAGAAACCTACTAGTAGTTCCTCACCTTTCAGTGGCAAGGAGTGGTTCCGGAGCCCTGCGTGTGTATAATCACCCACTGAAATCAACTGTGGGCCCCCATATCACACCAAGACAATGGAGCGGAGGTTTACGTACCCTGGAGGGCATGTTTGGGGGTGACCTGAGCTGCGATATCGCGGCCGCCTCATGCAGAGGCATTGAGCTCCCTTCGGCGTCCTCGGGTCTAGCCAGAGCATCTCAGGGTGAAAGCAGCTCCCATCTGGCAGGACTGAAAGTGTGGTACGAGGAGAGGCAGGTGGGTGATGAGGCAAGCATACTGCAGAGCCAGAGAGAAAACAGAGGTGGTAGTGGTGGTGGAGTTCTCTGGATGCTGATTTTTGGTCAGGCTACCATCAGAAAGTCAAGTGCGTGTTGTCATGTGCTCCTTGGCAAAAAGCAACAAGGTTTATTTATTTAATGATGGCCAGCATCCCCACTTGGCTGTTGGAGGCAACTTGAACCTCACATGTTCCAGACTGAGTTCCAATTCTCCCCCACCAAACCAGCCATCTCTCCCAGACACCGGCAACCCCCTCCTCCCTTGGAATCATCTTCGAGGTCTGTCTCTCACAATCACATGCAATCTGTTAGCAGGTCTTGCCGGCCCCACCACCGCCTCCCCCACTGCCACCACCATCTCTTGCCTGGATGGTCGCTGTAACCAGTCACTCAACCTCCGGCTTCAGACATCTGCCTGATGAGGTCCAGTCCCCACACAGCATCCAGTTAATGTCCTATTAGATTCAGAATCAGAGGGCTTGTCTCCTCTGCTCAAACTCCTTCCATGGCTCCCATCTCACCTAGAGTAAAAAATAATGCCTTTGGAATGTTCTAGAAGACCTAAACGGTCTAGTTCTCTTTATTGACTCCTTCTGATACTTCCGGGAGTTAAGCAAGGGAGGTAGGATGGCTTCCACATTATAGACAGGGAAACAGAGGCCTGGAGGATGGAGACTTTGTGCTGGGGTCTGGAGCACAGGTCACCCATTTTTGGGGTTCTGTCCACTACTCTGTCCGAGATGCCTGAGCAGGCAGCTGCTGGTGTCTCTAATCCAATGGGCTGCTCACACTACCTTCTCCACAGAGAACTGGCTCTCTGCCCATTCTCCAGAGGGGTTACTGCCAGATGTTGAAATAAGCTTGTAGACACTGGGGCCTTGGCTGGGACAGGTCCCTGGATTCCACCCCTTTTTAGGCCAGATGAGAACAGGGCATGATCCACTCTGGGCTGCTGAGTAGCCATCAGAGGAATTTAAATCCTCTAGGGCCCAAAGTGGGTCAGCCCTGGGGCAGTCTCCTGGACCCTGGCTTTTACTCTTATTTGCCAAGTAACCTTGGGCAAGTCACTTCTGTGTTCTGAATTGTGCTCTTTCTACCCAACGGAGGTCTAATATTTAAACACCCTAACAACAAGCTGATGAAATGTGGGCTGTATTCTATGAGGTCGAAAACTAGCCAGAAGTCAGAAGATGACAAATAGAAGCTCTGATATATTTGCTGATCCGAGGAAATGTCGAGGGTGAAATGACGCTGGGTTTGATCCCCAACCCCACTCCGTTCAACATGTCCAGCAATCATGTTAAGATGGGAAGACGGCCCATTACAGTGTGGTTGGGGCAGATGATAAGACACTGGATGTTGGAACCAGGATGTCCAAGGACTTTGACCTGCAAGACCAATGGGCTGATTATATGAACACAAAATACAGTGGCCCCTGGGTGGCTCAGTTGGTTAAGCATCTACCTTTAGCTCAGGTTATGATCCCAGGGTCCTGGGATCAAGTCTTACATCGGGCTCCCTGCTCAGCTGGGGTGTCTGCTTCTTCCTTTCTCTCTACCCCTCCCCCTGCTCATGCTCTCTCTCTCTCTTTCTCCCAAATAAATAAAATCTTTTTTAAAAAGAACACAAAATATAATAAGAGTGAATGTGTACCCTTGGACTTGGACTCAAACCCCAGCAATGGAGTCTGGAATGAAGAGGTCCAGGTGGAGGTGAAGCAGGTCTAAATCAGTATTTCTCAAGGGGCATTTGATTTCATGGGGTCATTTTTCGCTGTGTCTATAATTGGGGGGCTCTAGTGACATTTCGGGGACAAAGACCATCTCACATTGCACAGAGCAGTCTCACGCTGTTGAAAATTGCCCTGCATGCTTCCTACCTCACACATGTCCATCAGATGAAAACACAACAGATATAAATAGGTCAAGCTTTCATGTAGCCCAGGACTGGAAATTTCGTACAAGAAGTGATGTGGAAAACTCAAGAACTTAGAAGAAGGTTGTTAGCGACAGGGAAGTCTACGGAGAATAAGGACAATAACTCAATGATTGAATCCAATCCTTTCCGCAGTCTGTGTAGTCAAAGCACGGGACCATCACCAACTACGTATTTCGAGAGGAAAGCTTCCAGAACATGAATGCAGTAACTGCAAAAAGCAATGAGGCCAACTGTGACTATGTAAGAGAGATGTGTAACTCCTTTTTAAAGGACTTAGAGCCAAATATTAGTAAGTTAGAGAGGCAAGAAATCTCACCAAATTTTTTTAAGGGTGGTTGTTTTGAATCCATGTGATGAAAATTACATGTTGAGATCAAAAACCTGTTGTTTTTCAATCTTGTTTGGATGCACCCTGAGGTTTCTCGACGACATCAGATGGAAAGTTTCTTTTTGTGATGAATTAGCATTCATCGCTTCTGCCTAATGAGGGATGTGTCACAAAGTGCATTTTTAAAAAAATATTTTATTTATTCATCTGACAGAGAGAGAGATCACAAGTAGGCAGAGAGGCAGGCAGAGATAGAGAGAGGAGGAAGCAGGCCTCCCACCCAGCAGAGAGCCTGACGCAGGCCTCGATCCCAAGGTCTCGATCCCAGGACCCTGAGACCATGACCCTAGCCGAAGGCAGAGGCCTCAACCTACCAAGCCACCCAGGCGCCCACAAAGTGCTTTTTTTTTTAAGATCTAAAGACAGAATGCACCCCTATTGAGGGTTTCTCCTTCCTTCTTTCCTTCCCTCCTTCCTTCCTTCTTTCCTTCCTTCCTTCCTTCCTTCCTTCCTTCCTTCCTTCCTTCCTTCCTTCCTTCCAGATTTTATTTGTTTCTTGAGAGTGAGAGAAAGAAAGCGTGAGTGGGGTGGGGAGGGGCAGAGGCAGAGGGAGAAGTAGACTCCCCACTGAGCAGGGAGCTTGACATGGGGCTCCACATAGGGCTCCATCCCAGGACCCTGAGATCATGACCTGAGCCAAAGGCAGATGCTTAACCGACTGAGCCACCCAAGCACCCCAAGGAATAGGTTTCTAAGGAAGATGTATTATCTGTGGGACCCCACCACTACCCTGTCCTGTGCCATAAAATGGGAATTACTTGTCACCACACTCTGAGGCTCGGCTCTTCTTTATCTCTCCATTTGACAGGCTGCAGTGTGTCTTGACATGTTCTCCTTACTTCAGTTAAGTTCTTTCTCTCTCTCTCTCTTTTAAAAAGATTTTATTTATTTATTTGACAGAGAGAGACAGCGAGAGAGGGAACCCAAGCAGGGGGAGTGAGAGAGGGAGAAGCAGGCTTCCTGATGAGCAGGGAGCCTGATGAGGGGCTCGATCCCAGGACCCTGGGATCATGACCTGAGCCGAAGGCAGATGCCCAAAGACTGAGCCACCCAGGTGCCCCTTTCTCTCTCTCTATCTCATACATAAATAAGTCATGGCTGTTGCTTCTTGCCCTAACAACAGTTTTTAGTTTAATTTCCACCAGCACCTCCTGCCCTGTCGTTTTCCTGCACTGCTTGTGTGTAGTGGTGTCTGGTCTTCCTATGTCCCTGGATCCAGAGTCATTCATTATGAGTAGATATGGGTTATCATGTCTTGTTGGGTAGTTGTGTCCAAGAACACATGGAAAAACACATGATTTAATATGAATTACTTCCCTTTTATACCTCCTTTATATTACAGACTGGGCAGAGTGTTGACATATAAGTGTATGGGGAGATTATCATCCATCAATATCATTTCAGAAAATTAAAATGAAAGGAAGCATAAAATTGCTATAAAAAGAGGACTTCAGCAATTCCACTTTGGGGTTACTACCCAATCAGAATGTTATTGCACGTTCACCAAAGACGCATGCAAGAATATTGACAGCAGCACCATGTGTAAGAGTCCCTAACCAAGAACAATGGAATATCAACCAAAGCCAAATGCATACCTAAACTCAGGCGAGCCACACAACGGAATACTCCATCGTGAGAAAAATAGACGATTTACGGCCACACACGGCAGTGCAGGTGAATCTCAGGTGAGTGTGCAGATGCATGAAAGAAGCCAGGCACAAAAACGCATGTACTGAATGATGCCATTTATATAATGTTCTAAAACCAACACAACTAATCTATCTATTAGGAAGGACAGCAGTTACATTTAGGTGCTCTGAGACTGGAGGAAAGCACAAGGGAACTTCCAGGTGACGGTCACATTCTCTTCCTAGATCTGCTGTGTTCATTTTGTGAAAATCCATCAAACTGTATGCTTATGTGCACTGTGTGTGTGTGTGTGTGTGTGTGTGTGTGTCTGTGTGTGTGTGTTCATAGAGAGAAAGAGATAGCTATATCATGATCTCTATCTATGCATAGCATGGCGGGGGGTTTTGTTTTGTTTTTGTTTTTATTTTTGCTTGTTTTTAAGTATTTGGCTGACACAGTTGTGGGCACTGGGAAGGCCAAAATCTGCAGGGTAGACCAGCCGGCTGGATACCCAAGGAAGAGCCAACATTGCAGTTTGAATCTGAAGGCAGTCTGCTGGTAGAAATCTCCTTTCATGAGGGATGGGGGTTGGGGCAAGGAGGTCAGTCATTTTCTATCAAGGCCTTCTATGATTAAATGAGGCCCACCTCATTTAATTTGCTTTACTGAGAGTCTACTGATTTAAATGATAATCTCATCTTTAAAATATGCTCACAGAAACACATAGAATAAAGTTTGACCAAATATCTGAGTACTGTGCACAGCCAAATTGACACATTCCAGTGCTTTACCTCAATAAAGTTATTAAAAGAGGGGCTTTTGGTGGACAGGGTCGAGAACTACTAATTTAGCTGAAGCTCATCAAGGAATCCACATTATGATTATGGTCACCAAAGAGCCAGTTCTATGTTAAATTGTGTGAGTAGAAGTATTGTAACTTGATCAAGGGAGTGGATCTTTCTCTCCCACTCACTCTTTCTTTTTCTTTCTCTCTTTCTCTCTCTCTCTCTCTGCTGATGAGCCCTCCCTTGGAGAGTTCTGGTAATTTCTGGAGGCTACACCTTCACAGTCACTGAGGTCATCATTGGAATGATGTGGAAAAGGTAGGGGCCAAAGAGAATGATTGGCATGTCAAAAGGGCATGATTCAGATAACAAACAAAACTTTCAAAAAATGGGTGATCTAAACCTGATAAAGGACATCTATGAAAAACCCATAGCTAACATCATACTCACCAGTATAAAGCTAGATGTTTTTTCCCTAAGGTCAGGAACAAAACAGACAATGATGTCCACTTTTACCATTTTTATTCAACTTTGTACTGGGGAGTCAAGGCAAAGCAATCAGTTAAGAAAATAAAATAAAAACCATCCAGGTTGGAAAGAAGTAAAACTATCTCTATTTGTACATGACATCTTATATACCAAAAATCCTAAGGAACCAAGTAAGAAGTTATTAGAACTAATGAACAATCTCAGCAAGGTTGTAGAATACAAATTCACTATACAAAAATAAACTGTATTTTTATACAATAACAATGAATAACCTGAAATAAAATTAAGAAAAAAATTCAATGTGTAATAGTATCAAAAAGAATTAAAAAATTAGGAGTAAATTTAACAAAAGATGTGCAAGATGTATACTGAAAATTATAGAATGTTGTTGAAAGAAGCAAAAGATCTAAATAAATGGAGAGACATTCCACATTTGTGAATCAAAAGACTTGATATTGTTAAGATGATAATTCTCAACAAATCAATCTACAGATTCAAGAAAATCTCCATCAAATTCCAGTTGGCTTTTTTTTTTTTTTTTGGTGGTGGTGGTGGATATTGACAAGATGACCCTAAAATTCATATGGAATCACAAAGGACTTCAAACAGTGAAAACAATCTTGAAAAAGAAGAACTAAGTTGGAGGATCCATACTTCTCAATTTCAAAACTAAATACAAAAGTAGTCATCAAGCCAGTTTGTCTTGGCATTAAGGATAAGATATATCAAGAGAGTAGAATTGGGAATCCAGAAACAAACCCTTGCATTTATGGTCAGATGATTTTCAACAAGGATGCCAAGACCATTCAATAACGGGAGAGAAGTCTTCCAACAATAAGGACAGCTGAATGTATAGATATACACCATACACAAAGATTGACTAAAAATGGATCATAGACCTAAATGTAGGAGCTAAAACCATAGAACTCTTAGAGGAAAACATAGGAGCAAATCTTCATGAACCTGAGTTAGGCAAAGCCTTCTTAAATATGATACCAAAAGCACAAATGACAGATTAAAAAAATAGATATATTAGATTTCATCACAATTAAAAACTTTTGTGCTACAAACAGCATCATCAAGAAAGTGAAAAGACACCCAAGAATGGGAGAAATTATTTGCAAAACATAATATCTCATAAATGATATATATCCAGAGTATATAAAGAATGATCACAATTCATACACATAGTAAAAGACAAACAATTCCATTTAAAAATGAGTTAAGGATCTGAATAGATGTTCACCAAAGAAGATATACAAGTAGCTAACAAGCACACAAAAAGATGTTTAGCATCATTCATTGTTAAGGAATTGTAAGTCAAAACTATAAGATACCACTTCACACTCACTAGAACGGCTATAATTTTTAGAAAGAGACAGTATCAAGTGTTGGAAAGCATGTGGGGGAAATGGAAACCTAACCATTGCTCATGGACATGTAAAATGGTGCAACAGCTTGGGGAAAACAGTCTGCAGCCTCTCAAAAGGTTTAAGATAGAGTTATCATATAATCCTGCGATTCCTCTTTTAGGTATACGCCCAAGAGAGATTATAACCTACATCCACACAAAAACACGTGCACAATTATCTACAGTTGCATTATTCACAAGAGCTTAAAAGTAGGAATGACCAGATGACCATCAAGTGATGAATGGATGAATAAAATGTGGGAAATCATTATAATGGAATGTTGTCTGGCATGGAACAGAAATGAAGTTCTGGTGTGTGCTACCCCACAGTGAAGCCTTGAGAGCATGAGGTCAGGTGAGAGAAATCTGTCACAAAAGACCACATATTGTATGATTCCATGTATATGACATTTTCTGAACAGGTAAATCTATAGAGACAGAAAGTAGATGAGTGGTTGCATCCTTTGGGGGAACAGTGGAGACTGACGTGAATGGGTATGAAATTTCTTTTGGGGCTGAAGAAAATGTCCTGAAAGTAGACTGTGGTGAGGATCAAGAACTTTGAATACATTGAAAGCAATTAAATTGTGTGCTTTAAATGGATGAATTTTATGATCCATTAATCATATCTCAATAAAACTATTTAAACAAACAAAGAAAAAAAAAAAGAGTGAATCTTTGATTCCATGGTTAGAAATTTACCCTGAGGCAATAACTCAACAGGCTCAAAGAGATAGTTCATATCACTCGGAATTCAGTTGCGGGAAGCAGAAATTACATTTACTGCTTTATTTATTATTATTATTATTATTATTATTATTATTATTATTATTAAATTTGCCACTTTAAACAGAAAGACATTTAATTCAGGAAGTTGAGTTCTTGCAAAATTATGGAAAGGTCTGGAGAGCGGGCTGGGCCTTCAGGAATGACTCAGAACATCCTCGTCTTCTTGCTCACCCATGGAAGCTGCTGCCTTCGTCACAACCCCAAAGCTTGGGACTGCTCTCTTCTGGAACTTGTCACATTTGCTTTGATGTAGGGACCAGACGGCCATGATGTTCTCATCACCACCCCCTGGCCGCCCACAAGCCGGTGACTGGCCCCTGAGACCATGGCTGCAGAAAATCCTGATGACGTTACAACCAGTCGGAAGCAGCCAAAGTGGGAAGAAAAGACCTGTGCCTCATGTTTGTCATTCACATCTCACACGTGGGCATTTAATGGGCATGACCTAACTCGTTTCCAAACCTTAGTTGCTGGGGAGTCTAGGAAATACAGTCTTCACCCTTCCAGCCCCTGCAGTACAGGAGGGCACCTGGAAAGAGGTTGAAATGGATGTGGAATGAGCCAACTGACCATAACCAATGGCTGCAGAGATGACCACTGTCGACAGAGAGAAAAATGGGAAGCAAGCTAAATGTGCCACAAAAGGGGTTTCGATAAATTCGGCTTCATCTATTGGGTCACATACTAGACAACCAATAAATGCACTGCGGAAATACACGTGTGACTTGAAAAATGTTAGACACACACTGAAAAATAACAGGTGACGAAATCATCCTCATAGGCAGCTTTCACGAGAGCAAGAGCCGCACCTGTCCTGTGCACCTGTGTATCCCAAGTGCTGCCGCACGTGCTCGGCACAGAGGAGGTCGCTCACTCAATGAGTGAAAGAGATTCTATTGTTAGTCACTAAGTACATATGAGTGGAATTGGATTTATATGTACACAAATATACAAATACACAGACTTAAGTATGATTTAGGAACACTGAAGGAAATACAACAAAACGCTAACAGTTGTTCTCTCTGGCAGTGATATATTTTTTTAAAGATTTATTTATTTATTATCTGAGGGGGGAGGGGCAGACGGAAAGGGAGAGAGAGTGCCTCAAACAGACTCCGTGTTGAGTGCAGAGCCCCATGTGGAGCTGGATCTCATTACTGGGAGATCACAGCCTGAGCCGAAATCAAGAGCCAAAATCTGAGCCGAATCAGATGCTTAACAGACTGAGTCACCCAGGCACCTCTACCATATTTGAAGTGGTTTTTACTTTGTTCTTTTGGCTCTTCTGTGGTTTATACATTTTGAACAGTGAACACGATCAGTATCAATTAAAACACCACAGGTGTTTTGTTAAAACCTCAGAAAGAAAACCTGCCTGTCTCATTTCTCTGGCTCCCTCAAGGCTTAGCACAGAACTGGGCCCAGAGCGGGCCCCAATTCATGCTCGGTGACCAAGTGAGTGCCCCTTCCTTTGCTGCCTGAGGGATTTCTGAGTCTTTCTCCAAGAATCTGAGGGACGAGCTGAGCTTCTAAGATAATCCCGACTAACATGATGGTGCTTCTCCCAACTAAAACTGGCCAGGTGCCAAAGACATGGGACCCTTCCCAAGTGCTAGTCTTGAATGCTTGTGCTGGGGGAGGTCATGCTCAAGGGTCTTTAGCAGCTAAATCAGTGACTCAGTCCTGCCCCTCCTGTGCACCTGTCAGGACGTGGGGCCATTGCTGCTTGGGTCTGCCAGCAAGGAGGCCTGAGGTCACTGCTACCAGCTGGGTTCGGCCAGACAAAGGCCCTGTGGGGACTGGAAAGGAGTGTCCATCCTTCTTCAGGGCTGCTCCTTGGTATTGTGAGGAAGTCCTCAGTGGATGGTCTGTACCATCTTCACATACACAGCTGTTGAGATCTTAGGTCATAGGAGGTCATAAGAGGAGCATAGGGAGCAGAATGAGAAAAATGAGAGTCTCAATTAGCTCTGTGCTACCCATAGCCACAAGTGGGCGAGAGACAGGATATCTCCTCTGTTTCCCCATATCACCCCTTCTGCCAGTGGACAGGAAACCTGATAATGGCTGGTCTCCTTCCTCCCTGGGGCCTCAGTGAGGGTTGGCGGATACCCTAGGATGCTTGATAGCACCCGCCATCACCTCATTTATCACACCCATTAATCAGATGAGAACACTGAAGCTCCAAAGGGGAAGGGATATGGTCAGGGTCCCACAACCAGAAAAGGAACCTGTAGGGAGAGGGCTCCCTCATCAATCATGGCTTTCACAGACTCCGGGGCAGGATTGAAGGGGAGAAACAGATAGGGGATGTCACAGAAGGATGGGAACTAGTCCTCTTGGGGAGAGTTTACCTCACAGGACCTGCAAACACATCCCAGCCTCTGACTCTGCCTACCACAAGAGAGCAGGTGAGAGAAAAATGCTTCTGCCCCTGACTAGCTGTGGACATCATTTCCCCCCTTGGCCTCAATTTGTTCAGCCTTAAAATTGGGGCCAGGGATCATTATAATCACTAAATTCAAGCTCTAAACTTCCATGGTTAAAAATTACACCATGATCTTCCCCCAAATCAGCCCTAACTGAATCACTCCCCTGCTTAAAAGTTTTCTCATGGCTCCCTATAGCTTGACCTGAGCCTGGCATACAAGGTCCTCTGTGGTCTGGCCTCTACTAAGCTCTCCAGCCTTGACATTCCTTCCACATCCCTCCAAGGTCCAGCCATGCTGGTTGACTGACTAGCCCTTCCCATGGGTTCCACACATTCTCCCTCACCTCTGTGACTTTGCCTCTCAGTGCCCAGATAGGTCCCTTTGCATGATGTGCTTCTCTTTACCTTGTCTGCCCAACAAACTCTTGCTCATACTGCAAAACCACAATTAAGTGTCACCTCCGCTGTGAAGCCTGCCATGATCTGCCACACAGAAAGAATTCCTCTCCCATTGGAGTTGCCTCAGGCCCCAAGCCTTCCTCCACCACAGCCCAGTTCTGTCCCATAGTTTATGAGAATTTCTGTTTATAAGGTGAGTGAATTACAACCTATTTCCTCCACTGACCTGACAATTCCTTGACAGCAGGAATTGTGTCTTATTCATGGCCCACCCATAGGAGATGCTCAAAAATGTTCAATAAATAAATTATCTAGTAAGTAAAGTCATCTCTAAAAAAAAAAATCTGTCTTCAGTCTCTTAAGCCTTTATGGGTTTCTGGACAGTGTGAGCCCTCCCTGGGCCTCAACATCCCTAGCCATCAAATTGCAAGGCTTACCCTGCTGGCTTCAGAGAGCATCCTATCCCCCCCACAAGCTGTGATAACTCAAAATCCTCAGTGATGCCATCCGCTCACGTAAAATCTAGTTAGCTAATGAGGAAATAGGGACACTGAGAAGTTAAGAAATCTCTAAGATAACACAGCATCTAATGTATTGACCCAATCTTCCCCCGTCATTATTGCATTTCCTCAGAGTTTACTGCAGCCTACCACTCAGATGCAAAACCATGCCCAGATAACCACATCAGAGAAGAAGAGCATCTCAGGCTGCCTGTGGACCTGGGAGGGAAGGTCAGTGAAGGCCAAAGTCCTTCTGGCCTCTGCCTTTCAGGGTACCCCAACAGATGGCCTATCTGAACACCATCAAAGCAATTGTAGTGACTTCCTTGGAGCTGCTGGTCTAGAAAGATGCACTTTTCCTGGAGCTACTGACGGCAGTCGGGTGGGGGTGGGGAGTGGAGGTGCCCTTTGCATTCAGATGGCAGAATGTGTCAGAACACAGGACCAGTACCTGCAATAAAGGGACAGATTGAATGTGAACCCACCCTAAAGACCCCAGGGCCCATCCTGGCTCCCAAAATCCCACCCATGACTGCAGGCAAGCCCCTTGCTCTCTCTTACCCTCACCCTTCTCATCTGGAAATTGGGGGATGGAGTCATTCATCAGGCTGACAGAGGAACACTGGAGAGAATGATAACATAGGGTCCTTGTGCAGTCAGCTGGGGCTAGAAACCAACAAAAAACAACAAGATGTATCCATGTCCTCCACACAGAGCTGGCAGTGCTGGGGTTTGATGACGCCAACGTCCCCTCGCACACACCCAAAGGAGAACATGGAAGCCAGGTCCTCCAAGCCTTTAGGAATAATAGGAGTCATAAAACTAGCCAACATCTGTGCAGCTTTTCCTGGGCTCCATGCTATCCCAGCCCCTAACTCATTATTCTTGAGTCTGGGAAGTGGCTATTGCCATTATGCCCATTTTGTGGGTGAGAAAACAGGTGCAGAAATAGGAAAACACCAGCATAAGGTCCTGCAGCTGGAAGCTGGCCAATCCCTGATAAACCTGGATACCGCCCCGAGCACCCAGGGATGGTGGCCACCTGCAGTGAAGGTATGTCCCCATGCAGGATTTGTCCTGACCTGAGATGGGACATCAGTCACCTCCCTCTTTCCACTTCTCCATGCCCCTGCAAGCCAACAGCCAACAGCCATCAGGAAAGGACAGGGTTAATCTCATTTGGGCCTTCAAAAGAAAAAAAGGACCCCAACCTGTCAGGTCTTGTTTAGAAACCTGAGCGTTCTGAAAATATTGACAAAGCAAGGGGCTGCATCAGTGAAAAGATTCTCCCCAAAAGGGTTGACGTTAATCCAATGTGACAGGAGTATTTTCATCTTAGGCCAGAAAAGCAGAGAGTGCAAATTGCTCCTCTGAGGGTCAACCAGCCGGGTGCGGGTGCTGGAAGCCCTCTCTGGGGCCTGCAGTGGGGTGAGGGCTGGGTTCCCCTCCCCACCAGCTCTATTTCCCCGGAATTGTTTATTAGAAGACCAGGGTTTGATGACTCTAGCCTTAAAGTCTCAGCGTGTGGAAAGCACAGACTCTAGGGGCATCGGAAATTCAATTATTTGGTCCAAGCTTATCATTTCTCAAATGGGCAAACTGAGGCTGGGGAAGGGAGTGAAATCTTGATTCTAGCCACTGGTAGAGAACATTGGTTAGAACCTGCATGACAGAGCTGCTCCTGTCCCACTCCCATGACTAGGGATTTAGAAATGCAGCTGTGGTTCCCTTCACGACTCTAATTTGGATTCAGGTGTGGTCCAGGGCCGGTTATTTAGGCTCTCCTAGCCCATGTCCTTAGTAAAATGAGGACAGTAACCCCTAAACCCCATAGCATTGTGGGGAGAGTTACAGGAAGGAAACGTAGATACACCCATTCACCTCTTTGGTTGCATGAACAGGCACAGACTCAGGGAGGCTTGACATCCAAAAATTCCATTGGAAGGGCATGAGGTTGGCTCACAGATATTTACCCAAGAGAAGAGACAAAGTCCCAGGAGAGGATCCGATTGGCTGAGTTTGGGTCTCAGACCGGCCCTTTACTCCAGTTGGGAGGGGCTGCTGATTGACAGCCTACTAAGCCAATAGAAAAGGGCAGTTATCCAGCCACAAACCAGTGAACAAGCTGTACAAAAAGGGGTCCATGAACTTGCAGAGACCTGTGTGCACTGAAGTTTATTATTACGGACACTAAGCTTCTGCCCCTTCAGGAATTAGGTCAAACATCCCACCTCCAGTGACATTGAGACTGGTGACCATGGGGGCGGGGTTGGGGGGGAGTGTGCCCTGGGCGGGGAAGGTCTGGCTTCAGAGTAACTGGGTCACACTGAGTGTGGCTTCAGCCCTCCCAGCATTCAGCGGGGGCAGACAGTCACTCAAGTGGCTCATCAAACAGGAGGGAGAAACAAGCGGTAAGTTCAGCCAAACAAGTGTTCGATTTAGAGAAGCTCAGCCACTGCCCTAGAGGGTCATTTATTTTCATGAAAGAAAGTGTGTTTGATTCTTATTGACTGAACTGGGTGTGTCAGGCAGACACAGCCCATGACTCAGCCTCAGGGGGTGGGGATGGGGCAGAGATGCTGGGTAATGCTGCGGACTCATCCCCCATGTCTCCAGCAGCCCCAATGGGGGAGTGCAGCAGGCAGTCACCCCAAGGCTTGGCTCCCCTTGCCTAAAATCCTAGCAATATTGTTTATAAGCTTGAACCTCAGAGCACCCATTCTGACCCTCCCAAGCTGTGTGACTTTGGGCAAGTCCCTTCACCTCACTGATTCTCTTTTCAACTAAGTACAAGATTTTTGGAGCACTGTCTTGGAGTGTATGTGTGGGTCGGGGGAGCTCCAGAAGCATCCTAAGACGTGGGTAGGGCTGTGGAGTAAACAGAAAAGCAGTGTACAGTCCTCAAAATTCTGAATTTCAGATGTGGGAACTCTCATCCTGAGTTTCCTCCTTACTCATGTGCTGTGTGTGGGGCTTTATTAAGTTTGTACTAATATTGACAAAGGTATTTTATGGGTTGGTTGTGGACTTTTTTTTTTTTGCACACTTATTTTCTCTTTTATCTCTGTCTATATTTTTTCTACCAACTTTGCCAGAATTTCTTTGTTTTAGAGTATTTCCACTTTTACAAAAACTCTATTCTAAGTGTAAAATTGATTATTCTTTTTTTTTTTTTAGATTTTATTTATTTGACAGAGAGAGATCACAAATAGACAGAGAGGTAGGCAGAGAGAGAGGAGGAAGCAGGCTCCCCGCTGAGCAGAGAGCCGGATGTGGGCCTCGATCCCAGGACCCTGAGATCATGACCTGAGCCCTTGAAGGCAGAGACTTTAACCCTCTGAACCACGCAGGCACCCTGGGTTATTCTTTTCTTTTGAAAAATCAGTCTTAAGGACCACAGGGATACGTAAAAAACATTTCCCCATGTAACAATTCTCTCAGCTTCCAGGGAATACTGAAACCACTTTTAATCACTGCTGCCCACCCTCCCAATCCTGGCCCCAAGCCCCTCCCCTCGTTGCCGTAAAGACCCTCCCTGTCCATTTCCCCTTGGGCACACATACACAAGTGTTTCTGTTAGGTTCTTGACTGGAGAATAGGGTACTGTTCGTCAAAGATTTCAGTTTTTCTTGACGTTTTGTTTTTAAAGCAATCCCTATTTTTAAAAAACGTGCCACTGAGATATAATTCATACCCAAGAAGATTCATCCGTTTCAAGTACGCAATTCAGTGGGTTCTGGTAAATTCGCAGATTTGAACGACCATCACCAAATCTGATTGGAAAACATTTTCTTCACTGCCCTCTGACCAAAGAAACCCCAGACCCATTAGCAATGACTCCTCGACTCCGTCTCCCTTCAGCTCTGGACGACCATGAGTCTACTGTCTGTGTCTATGGATTTGCGTCTTCTGGGTGTGTCCTGTACATGAAATCATATGGTGTGGTCTCCTGGGACTGGTTTCTATCACAGAGCATAATGGCTTTGAAATTCATCCATGTTGTAAAAAGTGTGAGGACACCGGGCCGTTTTATTGTCAAATAATCAACCACCCCTTCTGACTGCTTATTTGCTACAGGCATGGCGTTAATCCTCATAGAAAACCCAAGAAGGGTCACTGTTGTGATCATCCCTGTTTGACAGATGAGGAAGCCGGGGTGTAGAGAGGTGCCGTGACTTACCCCCCATCACAGGGGAAAGTAACTGGCAGAGCTGGAGATGAACCCAGGTCTCTTCACCTCCCAAGCCTGTGTTCTCCTAGCTGAGCCGCACTGCTGCTACAAGAAGCAGGAAGAGAGTGGAAAGTGTCTCACGGGCTCAAGGTGCAGCTCACAAAGGGACTTCTCACCTGATGTCCCTGGGTCGCTGTCATGAGCGTTAACAAGTGTCCTGTGTGGCTGGACTATTTATTCAAGGCCAGCAGCCCCATGCATGGCCACAGTCCCAGCGCCCATGCGAGCTCTTTGGCCAGCATTTCGGGTTTCTCTCTCTCTCTCTCTCTCTCTCTCTCTCTCTCTCTCTCCTTCTCTCTGTCTCAGCACCTCGTCTAGTGCTTTTCTTTTTCTCTCTGATCCCAATTTCTCAACTTCTAATCTTTGGGGGCAGTTACATCAGACCAGGGTGTCATCTCTTTGTAGGACCAGATCCCAAGTAAGGGATAATGGGTTGTGAGCTTGGTCTGAAGAGGGTTTTCCCGCGAGTAGAGCAAATCTTGCTGCCTGAAATGGTCAGGACTCCACTCTCCACAAGTCCTATGACACCGATCCCTGGGGTGTCTGGAGAGGTCACAACTGAAGCCACTTAGTGGGGACAACAATAATAGAACCGACTTTGCTCTTGGGAGGGGCTTTCACTTCCTCTTCGGATCTCCTCCTTGTAGCCCAGTGAGCTGGGGTTTGGAGTCTCTTTTCATAGAAGACTGAGGCTTGAGGCCACCCAGCCAGTAAGAAGGGGCTAGGATTGGAGCCTGGGGCCGTGGGAGCCGATCAACCCCTGCCACACCAGCTCACGTGGGTCACACCCCACACACCTCATGTCCCACCCTGCTCCCTGGGACAACGCAATACCCCGTTGCAAGGTGAATAAAAGTAGTTTTCTACCTTTTCAAAATTAGGAACAGAGGTTCGGGGCCAGAACTTACTTATGCATAGTGTTTGGAGGCTTCACTCCAACCCTTCTGTAATTTGCTATGTGACTCTGCGGGGGGTGGGGGGGAGTGCATGGCCCACTCTCTGCCTACTCCTGGGATTGTAGGAGAGGTAAGCTGGACCCAAACATCTCATTTCTAAGAGACACAGCAGGAGTGGAGAGAGGCCCCGACACCACACACTGGCTCCTGGCCCTGCCATGGGCAACCGGCACCCTACATCCAGCTAGTCGGGGCGCTGGGGTTCGCCCAGGCTTGAACACGTCTCTCCCCCGCCCTGACTACCACAGGTCGCTTACTCACTCAACATTTATCCAGCAGGTGGGTGGCGGGAGACAGATGCACACACTGGTCCTGCTTCACGGCAGGCTGTGACGGTGCCCTGCGTGTGACACACAGGAAGCCCTGCTGTGGATGAGCTCCAGGAGGAGGTAGTCTTTGGGAAGGGCACAGAGCCTTAGTGAAACTTCACGAGGTGAAGAGAGGGGGGATCCCAGGCACAGGGCACAGCTCAAGCAAAGGCCCAGAGGTAGATAACCTCAGGGTGGTCTGGGGCCAGTGGTGGGCCACATGAGGCTAGAGATGTGCAGATGTGGACGACGTGATTGGGGGTATGTTGGGCCACCTCTGGAGGGCCTCGAATGCCAGGTAAAGGGCTCACCGTGTCCCTGAGGTATTTCAGCAGGAAGAGACCCATGCTGACAGCCTCTCAGAAGGCTCCCTTCGGCCCCATGGTTCCCCTCATCATCACAGCAGCCCCGTGAGGTCTGGGATATGATTCCTGCTTTCAAAGAAACAGAAACCGAAGCCCCACCTAGGGGAACTGAAGTGCCCACAGTTACAGAGCTAAGGGGCATTGTGAGGGCAGAGCTGCACACAAGCTGGCTGGGTCAGTTTTTCTATCTGTAAAATGGACACGTTGGGAAGGCCCTTCTTAACCTAGCACTCTGCTCTCTGCTCCCCACCCCGGGCCACCCAGATCCGAGCCCCAGACAGGCTGCCCCTTGAAAGGTCATACCTGTGCCTTGACATTTTCCAGAAGTCTCCAGTCCTAACGCCCCTCCCTCATCCCATCCTACCTCAGGGGAGTCTGGCCCTGCCCTCCCTAGGTCCCTCATGCCAGACACTGCTCATCTGTCATTAGTCACCAGCTGGTAGAAAAATCAAGGCCTTCACATGCCCTATCATGGTTCCACCCACTACTGCCTGCCCTCCTTCCTCCTCCCAGCTCAACCATCCATAGCCATCTCTAGCCTGGGGGGGTCCCTCACCCTTGGGGAATGGCAGGGCCCAGCCAGGGCCTAGGAGCCCAGCTGTGCTGTGTGACCTCAGGCGATTTACCCAACCTCTCTGAACCTTATTGTTTTCTTCCTTCTTTCCATTCTTCCTTCAGCTCTCTCTGACTCATCCCTCCATCTCTCATGACACAAACATTTATTAAACCTACAGCAGATACCATGTCCCAGGAGCATGGACCACTGCCCTCAGAGTCCTCACTTGCCGAGATCTGTAGAACCGAACATGACTCAGGCCCCGGAGACCCCACCCCTGGGGACCCGATGGGATAGGACTGCCCTCTGAACCATGGAAGAGCCAGCACAGGCTTTTGAATCAAACCTGTGTTCCAAGCCCCCACTTTCTGACTATGTGACCCTGGGCAAGTCACTTCAGTGCTGTGAGCCCCAGTTTCCTTCTTTAACACATGATAAAACCCATATTGTGAGGCGTTAAATGCCACATCTGGCTGGTAAGGGGTTACTCGAAAGTTTCAAAACTTCACCTTTGTCTCTACCTCAAGGCTTGGAAATCCTTATGGAGGTGAAGGACTGATCTCTCTAATGGTGGGGTTAGGCATCGGTCAGTGACCCTGGGTACAACTTACCTGGGATGCGGGGAGTCCTTCGGAGCACCTCTACCCCGAATGTTCAACCTGCTTTCCTTACACACCAGACTGTCCCTGCTATGGGGAGAGGGGAGTCCTGATTCTCAATGGCATTCTCATTAAGTAGTTTCAGGTAACATTTTCTGAGCACTTACTATCGTGCCTACTACTGAACAGATATTATCTCTAATCTCCAGAGGTAGAGGCCTTTATTAGACCCATTTTGTAGAGGAGGAAACCAAGGCTCAGAGAAGTGCAGTAAATCGCCCAGAATCACACAGCCAAGAGTGACATCAGAGGCATCCAACCATTGCACGGCACTTCTCCTGCATAGGATGATGAAGACCCTGCCTACACTCTTTGAGGAACTTGCATCCATTATGATCCCTCTCTGGGCCCCTCTTTTTCCTTTAGTAAAATGGATTTTTGAATCCTTACGTGTCCAGTAAGATAAAGCAGGGCAGGGTTTCCCAGCCGCTCTGAACAGATAGGAAAACTGAAACCCAGAGTGGCATGGGGTGGGGCACGTCTTTAGGCCTAGCTTGGGTCCTGGCCTCTGCTTGCCATTTCCTGGAAGCCAGTCCTGACCCCGACTGGCCTCGATTGCTCAAGTGACTGCTTCGCTCAGGTGACCACGGACTCTGGAAAGGGGAGAGGAAGGAAGTGGAGACAGCTGTGTGAACTGGGGATAGGCCCAGAGTTCTGTGCTAAGACCCATAGCGGGAACAACCTGGTGGGTATTCGAATAAGACTCACGTGGGCTCCTGTCCTCTAGGGCGTTAGTTCCCAGAGGTTACAGGAAAATTAGTAGCAAGTAAAGAAGCTAGCATTTCCAAATGGAAAAGAATGGACAAAAGCAAAGCGCACCTTTCAGTTGGGGCAGGGCCAACTCTCGTAGAAACATCACAGCCTGCAGATCCCCTTCTGCAGAGCCTGACTGTTCCCAGGCCTTCTGTTTCTCTTTGAGGTCCCTGTCCCTTGGGGCCAGGTTTGGGGACAATGGCATCTTGGTTCCCAAACTCAGGGACCCCGGTTGTCAAGTGCTCATTACATACTAGATGCTCAACCTCAGATTTTGGTAGAGTCTTACTCCAGACCTGTAGGGGAAGAATTCTTGCCCCCATTTTACAGAAGGGAAACTGAGGCCTGGGGAGTCTGGCCACATAGCTAGCCAGGGTCAGAGCAGGAACTCAAAACCAGGTTCTTGACTAATGTCTACTCACCCTGCTTCTTCCTCTGAGCTCTTGCCAGCTGCAGGAAATGTTTTTTTTTTTTTTTTGCAGGAAATGTTTTTTACAACAACATCTGTAAAATGCAGGAGGGGGGGGCATTATAAGGTTTGCTCTGGGGTTATTTGTGTTTTACAGGTCAGCAGGGAGTTATGAGTCTGTTCACCAAGACCTCAGGCAGGGCCCATTGGGCCCAGAGAGAAGCACCCATAAAAGCAACATGGGTTTATTCCTTCACTGTGTTACACAGGAATGGGAATGAAGACCAGTTTGGTAGCCCCATCTATCAATAGATAGGGAACTCATTCCAGAAAAAACAAAAAAACAAAAAAACAAAAAAAAACTGGGGTAGACCTACAGGCTCCAGTCTCTCCAGGGACTGTCTCTGCTCTGGCCTCATGTAAGAAGCACAGGAGGCTGGGGAACCAGCAAGATAAGGATGGGCACAGCCAGGGTGCTGGGTTCCCGGGGTCAGAGGCTGAATCCCTGGAAGTTCAGTTTTGGTCCCTTCTGGTGGATCTGTAAGGAAGCTTAGTGGAGGGAGAAGGGAGAGGGGAGGGAGGGACAGCTGGGTGAGTAGATGGATGGGTGGATGGATGGATGGATGGATGATGAGGGGGACTGAAGGATGGATGGGAGGGGCAAATTGTCAGACCAGGGCTACAGGAAGAGGTGGGGGTCTAGCTGTCTTTGTGGGCACATCTGCGTGTCTGCACAGGAGTCCGTGTCTGCGTGTGTTCGTGTGTGTATGGGTGCTGCAACCGGCTTTTGTGTCCACACCTGAGGACATGTCCATTTCTGCGAGCTCTGTCCCTGTGTGTCAGGGAGCTGGCTGCATCTGGACGCTGCTGACCTGTGGGTGGCTCTGGTTGGGGACCTGTCCGTGTGTGTTGGGCTGTATCAATGTCCTGGCGTGTCTTTGTGATTTTCATCAGATTTTGCATCTAAGTCACTGGGTCTCTGTGGCCAGGTTCATCTGGTGTATCTGTTGGAGTGTTTGTGTCACTGAGTGTCCACGTCTCAGTGTCTCTGGTTGTGTGTCTGTGTCTGCTCCATCTGTATGTGAGTGTGTGTGTGTGTGTGTGTGTGTGTGTGTGTGTGTGTTCGTTCTTGATCCGGGGCAGACCTGACTGTGATCCGGGTCTGTGGATCCAGGGCCGCTGGGTCCCGGTGCAGCTCTGTGCTTGTGTCTATTTCTGTGCCTCCGTGTCTCTGTGACCCAAGGTCTGATTAGGTGTCCGGGTGTGTCTGTGGGTCCTGGTGCCCTTGCTAGCCCTGTCCCTTGCTGTCCCAGCCTAGATGTCTGTCCGCTCCTGCAGGGGGCGCCCTTGCCCAGCGGCTGCTCTGTCCCACCCTCGGGCTCCAGCCCCTGGGGGCACCCTAACTGGCTGAGAGCGGAGAGCAGAGAGCGGGCCCAGACTGGGCAAAGGTGGCCCCACCAGGTCCCCGCCTTCCGGCATGGCCCCGCCCCCTGCCCGCCCAAAGCGGGCTATAAGTTCAAGGCTCTCTGGGCTTCAGCAGTGCTCGCCTTCAGTGGTCGCACTTGGAGGGTCCAGCTACCAGTCGGAGGAGGAGCCACCGCCACCACCTGACCATGGCCGAAGGTGAGTATCAGGGTTAGCGCTGCCACCGCTCGGGAGTCCTGCCCCTGGCCATCCCTCCCTGGTCTCAGGGGTCCTGCCTGGGAAACACCTGGCCAGGGGCTGCTCAGTCCCTAAGTCCCCCAGTCTGGGAGCAATAGGAAGGCTGGGCTGAGTGGGGAGTGCCTGGCTCCCAGTCCCAGCCCAGCTTGGGCCCTTTACTTTCCACATCCCAGGGCATAATCATTAACCCCTGCCTCCCTGGATCAGATGAAGCAACGGAAAGTGAAGATGTGTTGTGAACTTTAACGTACTGGGCTAGTGGACCATTGTCACTTGTCCTCAGTCAGGCAGTGGAACTGGGTACCATGAAGCTGTGCAGAGGTGTCTGGCCCGGCCTCAGAATGCTTAGCTTTGCTTGGTCCCTGCCAGGTAGGGAGGGTGCATGCTCTCCCTAGTGGTGCCTGGGAGACTGCACAGCCCCAGGGCCAGAGAAGAGGTTCCAGCAGCTAGGAGGGACTGCACTGAGAGCAGACAGGCTCTCTAAGGTCCCTCCAGCCCTCAGGTTCTGCAACTCTGGTCTTGGGCCACTTGTTGATTCTGTTTCCCCTCCTGTAAAATGGACAGAACTGCGGGGCTTGGTACATCCATCAGGGCCAAGAGGAGTACAGAAGGGATCTGATTAGTGTCTTACCTGCTCCTCCCACTACACACACACACACACACACACACACACACACACACACACACACCTGTGGCAGCACCTCTATCACAGGGAAGGAATTTCTGCCGTGGGAAATGGCAGTGCAGGAACGCTACTGCACCCTGTGTCCGGGCTAACTCTTGGGTCAAGTCCATTTGGAGATGGCCTCGACCCACGGCAGCCCCTGGAAGGAGGGGCTGGGAGAGGGAATGTGAAGAGGGATGCGGGGCACGTGGAAAAGGGAAGAAAAGGAGGAACCCTGACTTGCCGTGTGACCTCAGACCACCTTTGTCCCTATCTGGGATCTGGCTTCCGAACACATGGGCTCAGACACCAGCTCAGGGCTGGCTGTAAGGGGGGACCTAGGTGGTCCTTTGTCTACATGCATTTTCCCATCGCTGTCCCCAAGAGAGGCTCCGTGGGGCTGGGGGCCCTGGAGGTGCCAGCTGTAATGATCCCCCTGCCCTGTTACCACGGTGGCTACCTCCTACAGGGGTCCCACTGGCCTGGAAGACCTCAGCTCCTTTCTCAGCGCAAAAACCCTAGGATCCTGGAACTCAGTGTCTCTCCGCCTTTGGAGCTGGGCATGATTTCTGGCAATCCTTCTTCAGATGATAGACAAAAAAGGCACTCCACCTGCCCCAACCCAGGAACTGACCATCTCTCTAGGGTCTCCCAGGAGGACCATGGAGAGGGGGGCAGGAGTCTCTTAACTGCTTAAATTTTCTGGAATAGAAGTTTCCAGAAACAATGTTTCCTTACCGCAGCAGGCCAGCAGGAAGTTCTCTCTGGTGGCAAGGAGGTCTCAGTCCTGCTGTGAATGTGGAGGGGTCAGCTTCCTCAGGCCTCCTCCCACGCTCAGAACAACACAGGGGTGGGAAGGAGGGGAAGGAAGGAGTGGGGGGGCAGGCGAACAAAACCCTGAGCTGTGAGTGAGGTGGTTTCCAGCACAGACTCCAGACTCCATAGCCCTGGATTCAAATTCTAAAGCTGCTGCTTGCCCTGAGACCTGGGGCCACAAACTGTTTCCCTCGGCACCGTGGAGGGGGTGATATTAGCCAAGTGGGTGGAGAGGCTAGGAGCTTTAAGTGGAGATAAGCCATGTCAGGGTCCTCCCTCAGCAGTCACTGGGCACTTTGGGATCATCCATGGCAAAAGCCAGGGGACCTGGGTCGATGTCCCCATGGAAGGACCGATTTGCTGGGTGACTTTGGGCAAATCCCTACCCTTGGCCTCTCAGCTGGACCATATACTCCCCAAGGACCCCACAATGCTGAGAGTCTGCCTTGCCCACTCTCCCCATGCTACGGTCTTCCTAACCGTGACCTTGAACTTGCCAAGATTTATGAGGTTTGAATTTCTCTCAGACCTCCACCCACCCACTACCCCTGCCTCCACCCTGGCCTTCAACTCCCCCTGAAGCTATAAATAAAGCTTTCACATATCAGACTTCTGCCCTGGGCCAGGTGTTGGGGAAAGGGTGCCCACCATCCTCTCCAAGTCCTCACAGGAGAGACTTTTGAGACTTCAGAGAAGGTCCAGAGAGGGAGAGAGACCTGCCCAGGATCACACAGCAGCACGGCAGGACCAAAATGTAGATCAGAAGACTCCAAACCCCCTGCCTTTAAAAAACAACAACAACATTTTTATTATGGAGAATACTGAACATATATCAAAGTAGAGAGAAGTTTAGAAGAGTTTTTTAAAAATGAGGATCCAAGTGGGCCAAAATGTCTCTTAAGTTCTCTAAACCTATAGTTTCTCCCTTGAACAATTTTTTTTCCCTTGCAATTTATTTGTAAAGGACCCTCTGCCTGTTCTTTGCCAGAGTGCCCGTTTCTGTCGATTGCATCCTGGGTCTGTGTTGATTGACCAGGTTCCTCAGTCCTCTGTATTTCTTATAAATCAAAAATTGAAACCGAAAGGCAAAGCCTGAGTAAATGACCTATGCCAGATACTGCGTTTTTTTTTTTATATAAAGGATATCTTTTTTTTTAAAGATTTTATTTATTTATTTGACACAGAGAGAGATCACAAGTAGGCAGAGAGGAAGGCAGAGAGAGAGGAGGAAGTAGGCTCCCTGCCCAGCAGAGAACCCGATGCGGGCCTCGATCCCAGGACCCTGAGATCATGACCTGAGCCGAAGGCAGAGGCTTTAACCCACTGAACCACCCAGGAGCCCCTCCCCACTTTGTTTTTTAACAAAAGCATCCTTTAATAAGGCCAGGAGAGCTCGTGTTGAAGAAAGCAGTAATGTGACCGGCACTGGGCTGAGTGGTTCGCAGCAGTCCTGAGGACAGATGAGGAGAGTGACGCCCGGAAAAGGGACTTGCCTGAAGTCACACTTGGGCATGACCTTGTGACGGAGATTTGGGGACATATGGCCCAGCTAGCCCCAGAGTGGCAGGGCGGGGTGGGGGGTTGGGAGGGGGTGAGGTTCCTCTCCATTATTTAGAGAGGGCTGGCTCTGGGATGACCCTGGAGGTCCCCACGTCCAGGGATCCCCGGGGTCACAGCTGGCTGAGGGAGGCCACCATGGCTCACGCCCCTCCCACTGTTTCCATAGATCTGGTGCTGAAGAATTGTGACCTAGAGCTGGAGGTCAACGGCCGCGATCACCACACAGCCGACCTGTGCCAGGAGAGGCTGGTGGTGCGGCGGGGCCAGCCCTTTAGGCTGACTCTGCACTTCGAGGGCCGAAGCTACGAGGCCAGCGTGGACAGCCTCACCTTCAGTGCGGTGACCGGTGAGTCCCTCTGCCAGCCCCTCGCCTGACCTGTCCTGTTCTGTCATTTCACGGGCCCCTGACAAATTCCTCTTTGTCCCCTGAGGAGTTCCTAGAAGCCACTAGCTCCATTTTACAGATGAGGTAACTGAGGCCCAGAGCGTGGAGGGCATGGTGCCCAGGCCACCCAGTCTTGTCACCAAGTGGGTGGACACTGGTTTCGAAAACCTGTTATCACCTAGGGCTGGGGCTCAGCTTCCTGCTAAGAAAGTCTATCAAGGTCCGGTCGCTCTTCCCCACATCAAAACAGCTTTCAGCTCTTATCAACAGCTGCTTCCCCAAATCCATATAACCCGGTCAGGCCTCTGGGCTCTGGCCCACCTCGGGTGCGTCTGGGTAGTAGAGACACCCCAGCTGGCTCTGTCTCTGAGAGGACAATTTTGTGTTCCCGTAGTTTCTTCTCCAAGCCTCAGGAGGCTGCCTCAGGCTCGGGGCTGACAGACAGACCTGGATTCTGGTGCAGACTAAACCACCCACCTGCTGTGTGACCTTAGCCTCTCTAAGCTTAAGTTTTATCCTGTGCAAAGCACTCAAGGTGGAGGATTGTTAGGGCCAAAGGGCCCGACATGGGGGAGTGCCTTGTAGATGTTAGCCGCTGTTGCTGCTTGTGCCCCAGAGGGGGCCCAGCAGTGGGTGAAGGGACAGTGAGGCCCCAGCCACCCCACCCCCAGATGCCCAGTGCCCAATCTTCTTGGCTTGCCATTTCCAGGAAAGAAGCCTTGAATGCCGAATCTCTGGATTTGGCTTTGGCTAGGAACCACGCCCTTGAGGTCAGCTAGGGGCCACCTGGCTGGGATTCTGCGACAGGATGAGAGGCCAGTTCTTTCTGAGACCTACAAGGGCAGAGAGAGCAGCAAACAGGCTGAGGCCCGTATTTACCTAGAAGCTCTTTGATAAGGCTTATCACTGTGCCTGCAGGCTGGCCACGGATATCCACCCCGGGCCTTTCCTCCCTCTCCCTCCACTTCTCTCAGGGAAACACCCACTCTCCAGGGCTGGCCCCCCTCACACACAGCCAGCACCTTTAGGGCCCATTTTAACTGACCTGAGGAGCCTCTGATCTTTCTAGCCTCAGTTTCCCTCTCTGTAAAGTGGAACATTGTAGTGCATAACAGGATACCCGGAGAAGAGTCAGGCTTGGGATGATGAGAATCACAGCACCTATAGAGCACCTACTGTATGCACGCTCATCCTAAATCCTCCCCTCTCGGAAGCATCATGAGACCTCATTTTACAGATGAAAATACCGAGGCTCAGAAAGGTCGCATTACCTGCCCAGGTCACACAGTGAGTTGGGGACAAAGCAGGATTCAAACCCTGCCCCCAGTGTGAGGTTTTCCTTGCTGTGAGCTGACAGCAGGCACATCTACCTATTCACCACCAGGGCCAGCCCGGCCTCAGTTTGTTCCTCTGTGAAATGGAACGGTTGAGGAGTTGACAGCTGGGGCTACTGTAACTTCCATCTTCTTTATCTTATTTCACTCTCAAGATATCCTGTTTCTCCTCCCTTCATCCAGACAGCCCAAGGCTAGGTAATTTGGCCCTAAATTGAGGGTTGCGGTGCCCTGCTGATCTGCCCACCCCAGCCACTCATCTCGATTCCCCAGTCTCCACTGACTTATCTCAAACCCGAGCCAGTCTGCCCTGATGACCTCCAGAGCCCTGGTGGGCGGTCTGGGAAGGCTTTCCATCTCTGGAGGCACACAGCTTCTGTGTCTGAGTTACCGAGAACTCTGATGGAGTGGGGAAGCCTGAGGGACAATACCAGGAAGCCAGACCTTTCACCTTAAAGCCTGGCTTGGATTAGCACCCAGCCTCAGGCCTGGCCTGGCCACCCTGCTCTTGTGCCGGAACATTCTAGCTTGTGATCAGCCTGCCCTACCTCTTCAGGGAAACTGAGACCCAGAGAAGGGAGAGTGCTGGCAGAGGTCGCTCAGTGAGCAGAGTATGTGACCTGACCCTATATATGCTGAGACGCTGTATATTTTGCCCGGACGGTTGGAAGCCTGGAAGGCTCTGTTATGGGATACAGAGCACAGTAGACAAACACCATTCTTATGAGACTAAAGCTTGCTTCCCTCTAAGAGGGGGCTGGGGTTCAGAGGGTGAGTGGGATGGGACTGAGGCCAGCCTGAAGGGATAGCAAAAAGAACCTTTATGAGGTTGATAGAGGGCTTTCCTCCAGAAGGTTTCCTTCATCCACTCCCCCCACCCCACACCAACCATGGTCTAGGAGAGTCCCCAGGACTCCAGAATCTCCAGGTCATTACATCCCAGAGGGGTCCCTGAAGCATCTCCAGCCCCACAAAGAGTACCATGTGGAATGGCAGCCAGTGAGTTTTTGGAGCTGGCGTGAGCAGTGGTGGCATCAGGGGGACAACCTGTCCTCATCCCTCCCTCACCCCCGCCCAGGGCCCCTTGGAAGAAAGGTGGGTGTGTATGCATATGCACACATGCGCACACACCTGGCTGCCCCAGGATAGAGAGGAAGGGAAATGTGTTTCCTGACCTGTCCTGGAGGATGGTATGTCAATAATGACAGTGGCCAAGGGACCTGGCCCAGGCTGTTACCATGGTGACCAGACTATTGATTGTCCAAACAGGGACATTTCTGAGAACGAAGGAGCACCATTAAGAATTACGCTGGAGCCATGGCTGTAAACTGGGACTGTCCCAGGCACACTAGCCCACATGGTCACTCCGACTTGGTCCCTTTCAGACTTAGTTTCCCTTTCTGTAAAGTGATTCAGTTGAACAAGGCAATTTCTACATTTCGCTCCAGTCCTCAAAATCTGTTGTTTGGATTCTGACTTTTAATGGTCCCTTTTGGTGACACGGAGGAATGCTCACGTATCCTGCATAATTACTGTACTAGTCACTCTTTGGAATGCTTTCTATGAAGTCTCTGCGAGTCCTAAACTGTGCTAGGATGTGGGAGTGACGGTAACAAAAAATAATTGCCATTTATTGAGCACTTACTGTGTGCTGGGCACCATGCGATATACCTCTGCCTTTTTAAGCTTTACGCTGACCTTATAAGGAGGTATCTGTAAGTGCCTGTAATTGAACCCATTTTACAGATGAGGAAGCTGAGGCACAGAGAAGATAAGTAGCTTGTCCAAGGTCACAGAGCCAGCTTAGGACTTAGACTCAGACCTTCCCAAGCATGTGGTCTAAGCCTGTTCTCTTCTTTGATGAGAAAATTGCAGATCAGGGAGGACTGGTGACTTAGCCCAGGTCACCCAGGGCTCAGAGCCTGAGTAAGGGAACCAGACCCCGCTGGCTCTGGGGGCGCCCAGTGCCACTCAACTGCTCAGCCAACTCCTGGCACCCAGACAGGGCCCTGGAGGCCTGTGTCATGCCTGTTAGCTCGTGTTATATTTGGGCCTACGTGTGGGTGGGGCTGGAGGGTTGAGTGGAGGGGGCAGGGTGCAGGGAGGGAACCCCTTAGTGAACAGGCCCCCACACTGTCAGCAGCAGGTGGGCCGGGCTACAGGGAGGGAGATGGAAAAATAAAAATAAACTTTCCTGGGCAGCTGCCCAACCAGGCAGAGAAGGTTCTATTTCTCCTCTCAGCCACCCAAGTCCAGAAAGGATGACCAGCCCCTCCTCGCCCCCTCATGACTCAGACCCGCCTGCAGAGGCAGGGACTTCCCCCCACCAGAAAAAGCAGCCAAGCTTGAGGCCGGTTCCCCCCTCACAGAGCCTTCAAGACCCTTACGAGGGAGCATGGGAATGAGAGTCGCCGTAGAGGAAAGCCCGGAGCTTAGAGACCTGGGCTCTGATGCTAACTTTGCCCCAGACCCCTGGGGGTATCCCTGGGAGACCCTCCTCTCTCTGAGCCTCGGTTTTCCTACCTGTACAAGGGGTCTCAGGGAAAGCAGGAAGAGCCAAGGCTGTGGGGTGGGGCGGGGATGGTTACGACCCCTCCTCTGAGCTGCCCATGGAGATACAGAGACCAAAAGCTGGAGGGGGCCATGGGGAGACAAACACCTAGAGGCCGTGTGGGCCAGCACTCACAGCAAGGCGCCTCTCAGATGGGCTTCCGTGGGGACATCGAGGACCGAGGTCCTATCCTTCTCAGAGTCTGAGCTGCTTCTTCTGAAAGGGAAAGCTGCCCCTTAGCAGGGAAGGATAGAGGTGAGAAAGGGGATGTTTCCCAAGGATTTTGTTCATGCTATGGGTGGACACGTGGAGCCCAGAGAGAGGGAGGGTCTTGTGCACGTTCCCGGCAGCCCAGGCAGCCTGACTGAGACCCTGTCCCCTCTCCCAGGAGATATGTCTGGTGCCTGTGGCTTTTCATGCATTCTCACAAAGCATCCTGCAAGGGTGGAGTCTGATCCTCACTTTGCAGAGGAGGAAACCGAGTCTCAGGGACATGTAACCTCTTGCCAAAGTTCCCTCAATAGTCAGCGGCGGTCAGCAGCGGGGCTAGGCCTCCAACCCCGGCCCACGGGACCCTGGCGTGCAGCCGGCCCCTCTGCCGGACCCAGCTCCCTCCCTGCCCGCGTCTGGCTCACAGCCACGGCCTTTTCTCCATCAGGCCCAGACCCCAGCAAGGAGGCCGGGACCAAGGCCCGCTTCCCGCTGTCCAGTGGCGTGGAGGAAGGCGCCTGGACAGCCGTGGTGATAGACCAGCAGGATGGCGTCCTCTCACTGCAGCTCAGCACCCCGGCCAATGCCCCCATCGGCCTGTACCGCCTCAGCCTGGAGGCCTCCACCGGCTACCAGGGCTCCAGCTTCGTGCTGGGCCACTTCACTCTGCTCTTCAACACCTGGTGCCCAGGTGAGCCGTTCTCTGTGCCAAGGGGGGTGGCGGGGAGCTGGGCAGGCCTGGACCACCCGTGGGGGCCGTGGATGGTGGGGGGAATGGAGCTGAAGACAGAGGGAAGGTCCCTCTGGGCAGCTCCACGCTCCCGCCCATGTGAGCCGGCCTGTTACCTGCCCTCACAAGAAGAGACAGGCCCTTGGAAGCAAAATGTTTTGCCCCAGGCCACACAGCGACCAGGGACCTCACCGGTGTCTGAGGTGCACTGTGCCCTGAGCCCTGTGACCTGTGCGCGCATGTGTCTGGGGTTCACAGCCCCATCCAGGAATGGGACGCCCAGGGGATGCCCGGGGCCGCACCGCCATACCTGGTGCTGGTTCATGGGGCTCTGTTGAAATTTCACCAGAATGGTTTGGGGAGGGAAACTGAGGGAGGTGGAGGGAAAGGGTGGCCGGAAGCTGTGGGCTGGAGCACTTTCGTTACCCAAGGCTTCCTCAATGGATCCTCACAACAACCCCAAGGGGGAGACTGTTAGTGTCCTCGCAGCCTCAGAGAGAGAGGTCAAGTGACTTCTGGAAGCTCCTCAGTAAGTGGACAACGCTGGACAAAACTAGCAAGTTGGAGGGGATGGCCTGAAGAGCTGAGGCTGGCTCGAGGAGAAAGGGGGTGATGGCAGGGGCTGCCATCCCCCTTCCCCAGGCCTCAGTTTCCCTCTAGGACTAACAGGGCAGTCGGAACGGTTTCCTTCTTGCTCCTGCAGAGTGAGGCGGAGAGACAAGCCTTGCGGGTGGGCCCTAGCCTAGGAATGGGGTGTCCTTCCTCAAAGCCGAGGCCCAGCCACAAATCTGGCCTCTCCAACATCAGACAGCCAACTTCTTACCGGGGCGCTGCTTTATTTTTTCTTCTCCATTTTGGGATATTTTATAACACAGTTGAGGGGAACGATTTTTTATTTTCTCTTTTACATATTTTGGCTTTTATTTTGAATTATTGTAGTAAGACATGAAGATGTCCTCTTCATATAAGCTTTAAGCACGGCAGGGAAACAGCCCCCACTTTGACTCTCCTTGGGGGGCGGGATTATGAGCTGTCTTGGGGGACCCATCTCCTTAGATTCTGCTGTATATGCCTGGAGATATTGCCGCCTTAATGGGTTTCTGTCTCTTTTAAACATAAAAGGATCCCATGGTATGCATCAACCTATAACTTATTTACCTTTTCCCCTCTACCATACATCCAGATCATCTTGCCACATCAGTGTGCATACACATCTCCTTCTTTTTTTTTTAAGATTATATTTATTTATTTGAGAGAGAGAGAGAGAGCACACAAGCCAGGAGGAGTGGCAGAGGGAGAGGGAGAGGAAGAAGCAGACTCCCCAATGAGCAGGCAGCCCGATGCGGGGCTCAATCTCAGGACCTCGCGATCATGACCTGAACCCAAGGTAGACGCTTAACCAAGCCACCCAGGCACCCCTGCTTTTTCTTTCTAAGAGCTCAGAGTGCCCTATGTCTTGCCAGTGTGGACCATTCATTGACCTGGCCCTCCACCCGGGGACATGAGTTCGTCCCCGCGGGTCCCCACAGGAAGGGTGTCTTTGGAACACAGCTGTTCACATGCCCTGGGGCCACATGGAATGGTTTCTCTGGACAGAAGGCGTCTTGCCAGACCCCAGTGTAGACTTGTTTGGATTTTATCAAACTACAGAGCTTCCAGCTGGTAGGGCGCCTGGCCCGGGGAATGGAGAGGGGCCAGTGCCCACCGCTGCTCACCAATACGGCAGGGTTTCAGAGTTCAGGGAATAGGGAGCGAGGTTCTGGGGACGTCCCCTTCCTCTGGCCTTTCCCCCAGCCCTGCCTCATCCCCGCCCTGCGGGCTGGGGCGGCTGTCAGTTGAGCAACTCCATGACTAAAGTGACCCACATCCCAGGGTGGGATCCTGGAGGCGGGCAGTGGAGCTGGTGATGCGAAGGCAGGAAGTTGGGTTCGATGGGGGTGGGGTTGCTGGGTGGGAACCCTGCTGTCCCTCTGGGACCTGCCCCTGAAACCAGAACCTTCTACCCCTGAGCTCAGTGAGGACAGGAGGACAGGAGGGAGTGAGCACGAAGTATGTGCAGGACCTCTTGTCCCCAAGGCCCCCCACCTTGACCAGCAGAGCTGGAGGGAGGGCATAGTCCCTGCCGCCTGGGTCAGGGTGGGGACAACACTCTTGCCCTGATGACGAAACACAATGGGTTTTTCTTTCTTTTTCTTTTTTTTTTTTTAAGATTTTATTTCTTTATTTGACAGAGAAAAACACAGCCAGAGAGGGAACACAAGCAGGGAGAGTGAGAGAGGGAGAGAAGCAGGCTTCCCGCCGAGCAGGGAGCCCGATGCGGAGCTCGATTCCGGGTCTCCGGGATCATGACCTGAGCCGAAGGCAGTCACAGCCAACTGAGCCACCAAGGCGCCCTGGGGTTTTTCTTTCTCTTTCGTTCTTTCTCACACACCATCACCTGACTATAATCATTTGCCAGAAGGCTAATTTTTACTTGCAGTCCCAGGAGCCACAGCGCAGGGCAGGCAACACAAGCAATGCTCGGCCACTTTCACATCTGCGTTGCTCTGCAAGAGTGGGGCTGCAGATGGGCCTGCCAGAGCCTGGGGGCCCAAGGACCCAGAGCAGCTGCATTCCCGGTCAGTACCACTGTAAAAATGCTTTAATTTCTTTTAAAATCAGAAGGAAAAAAAAAGAAAGTTTAGGTCAGAGAATATATTTTAATATGTAATATTAGTGTATTTGTCATTATACCAATGTAGCCGTAAAATATGTTATTATTATTATTTTTTTTTTTTTATGAAAAAGAGGCCCACTGAAGCAAAAATGCCCAGGGCCCATCAAAGTCACCAAGTGGCTCTGAATTTCCTCTTCCCAGCCTCAGTTTCTTCACCTGTGAAGTGGGGGATAGTAAAGACCAGCTTGATTTTTGACCGTCTGCCATCTGACCCCAATGGCCCCAATCCTCTTTCGTGAAGTCATCAGCCACGAGGAGCTAAGTGCCATCTCGGCAGCTGTCCCTGCACCGTCTCTGGTCCTCTGTTTAGCATATCATCCCACCAGACTCTGAGTATCTACATCTTAGTCATTTCTCCAGGCAGCAATCACAAGCCCCCGGCTTCAGGGCAGCCTCCCTGACCACTGCCTCCCTGAGCTGAACAGGGACCCACTTCCCCCGAACCCCCTGATCCTAGGAGGCTTTCTCTCTACCTTGAATCAAACTCCTCACACTGGCTCAGGGCTTTAGCTTACAAAGGTCCTTTTTAGGTCTGCAGCCCATGTCCCCTGCAGGGAACACAGGAAGGGGGATGAAGAAGGAGAAGTGTTCTCCCCAGGGTCACACAACAAGTAAGGACCAGTTAGGAGATTCCTGACTCCTGGTCTGGTGCTCCTCTATCTCTTGGGCAGGCATCAGTTTTACTTTCCGTAAAATGGGCTTTCAGCGTCCCTTTCTCATCGAGCTCTTGCAGCAATTAAACATTAGTATATGTCATACACTCATCACAGATAGTGTTGGAGAAATGGTAGCCACCGATAATACTAGCTGATACCGATAATACACCTCATCTCATGGGTATGGGATTATTAATGAATGATTAGCTTTTCTGATTCAAAGGTAGAAGGACCTCTGAGACTCTGATCTGGGTCTTGGCACCCTGGCTGGCATGTCTTTGGGGCCCCTGCGCCCTGCCAGACCCGGAGCTGAGGCCTATTCCTTCCCACCCCCAGCGGACGCCGTGTACCTGGAGTCTGAGGAGGAGCGACGGGAGTATGTGCTCACCCAGCAGGGCTTCATCTACCAGGGCTCGGTCAAGTGCATCAAAAGCATACCCTGGAACTTTGGGCAGGTAGGGCCACATCCGCCCTTCCCAACCACTGTGGGCCCACTGGGTGCAGGGCCCCAGTTCTGAGGAGGTCAAAGCTGCAGATGTGTGAGCTGGGCTCTGAGCTGCCCATCCCATGCTGTTAGAGACTCAAGGGCCCTGAAGTGGCTGGAGGATCAGAGGGGGTCCAGGCCAAGCCTGAGGTCCTACAGCAAAAGGTTACCCTACCCACCATGGGAACGGCAGCCCCAGATTCAAAGTGGGTCAAGAATTAGGAGAGCCTTTGGGAATTGTGGGGCTAGCAGGGGCTCCAGGAGGGAGATAGGGAATATTCCAAGTCATATATCAAAATGTTAGAAATGCTATTATGTGTGCTGAGAGGAGGCTTTATACGATTATTTAGATGAGGGGCTTTCAAACTCGAATATATTTAGAACCACCAGAAAAATGTGTTAAAACACAGATCAGGGAGTCCCACCCCTAGTTTCTGACTCAGTAAGTCTGGGTATGGGCTGAAAATTTGCATTTTGACAAGTTCCCAGGCAGTGCTGGTGCTGCTGATCTGTGGCCGTACTTTGAGAAGCACTAGTTGTATCAGTTAGCTACTCCTAAATAACAAATAAGCCCGAAACTTACAGGCTTCAAACAACAGCTGTTTATTATTACTTACAAATGTATGGGTCAGCTGGGGCATAGCTGCCTAGGCTGGGCTCGGCTGACCTCTGTTAGATGGCCCATCTCTGTTCCATGTGGCTCCCCTGCCTCCGGCGAGTCGGCCCAGGCTGCTGGCTCAAAGTAAAGATCTTATTTCCTCTGCCATCCAGCCTCCCATGAAAATTCTTGAGACAGTGCTGAGAAAACCCATGAAGCGAGAGTCATTATACTCCTTCCTGGCCCTTCAACCTCCTGGTGTGTTGGGGGGTATCGGCCTTTTGGGATGGGGTTCATCTTCAGACTTTTCTCAACAGCCCCTGGGGTAGGGTTTCCATATTCAGGCCTCCAGAGTCCTGCCCTGGGACCACAGGGAAGTCTTCCCTGCATGGTGTGGGACTCTGACCTCAGTTTCCCCATCTGAATACTGGGGATACTAATTGCAAGAATATCTGCCCAAGAACCTATAGGCTGCTCTGGGATGTACATGAACTGCTGGTGTGGGCAGGATACAAAAAATACATTGCAAAGTCAATTGGCTCTTAATTCCCAGTGATCTGGATTCTCCCCTGAGAAACAAAACAAAGCCAAGTCCTTCCTCTCATTCCCTGAGTTCCTGTTCTGTGTCCAGGCTTGTGTTGAACCAGCCCTCTCGAATCTTCCTGAGGTCATCGCAATCCAGAATGATAAGACCTAGAGGAAAGAAGTGAATAATTGACAATGGGAATCAGGGAGATTCCTGATATAGGCAGGATCTGAGCTGGGCAATGGAGGAGGCGAAACACAGTATACAACTGCCTGAGCAAAAGCTCAGAGGTAGGAAAGTTTATATTGTGCTTAAGAAGAATTCTGCAGCTCAGGGAGCGCTTTATGTCTGGAGTCCCAAGTGATGAAGTGGGAGAAGTCAGTAATGTCTAGGTTGTGAAAGTCAGGCAGATGGCAATAGGGAGCCACAAAAGAGCCCAAAGCCATGGAGGGAGACCTGTAATGAAGCCTGGTTTGGGACAAGATGGCAGAGGTGGGGAGCCAGGGACAGATTGCCTTTGGACTGCTCAGAGAGGTGATCCAGTGTAAGTGACAAGGAGGGAGAGCCCTACTTTTGATAATGATAGCATTTGAGTTGCAAGGATAAGAAGGTGTGAGCCATACATAGAGTGGCAGGAAGAGCATTCCAAGCAAAGGAAATAGTAAGTGCAAAGGCCCTGGGGCAGTGAGTGGTGATAATGAGGTCAGAGATGGGGTGAGACACAGACTGAAGGTCACAGGGAAAAGTCTCAATTTTATTCTAGGTGCAGTGGAAACAGAGGAGTGACTTATATATATAATTTACCTCTGTTCCAATCAGAACAGTGTGTTGAGGTGGAGGGGGTGGGGATGGAGGTTAGAGGAGATTCTCAGCAGCTCCACAGGGTGAGTCAGGCCTTAGGGGAAATGAGATATTTGGCACAGCAGAGATGGGAAAGGAGCAGTGGCAGGGTTTGAGGTGACTCTGAGGAGAGGGAAGCCCCAGGGACACTGTGGGTTCTACTCCACATTCCCAGGACTCCTCCACCGCCCCCCCCCCCAGCTAGGCCCTGAATGCAGGCACATCCCTTCCTCTTTCTCACAAACTCAGTTATTGTCATCTCCCCTCCCCCCAGCCCATCTTGGGCTGGGCAGAGCTGGCATCACAGAGATGTGGCAGACCCAGCCCAGACTTCGACTAGAGTGTGAGATGGAACAGAGAGGACCTATAGTTGCAGGGCTGCAAGGCAGGCTTCCTGGAGGAGGTGGCTTCTTATCTCCCTCATCTTTCTGTTGTTTTCCCCAACACAGTTTGAAGGTGGGATCCTGGACATTTGCTTGTTGCTCCTGGACATGAATCCCAAGTTCCTGAAGGATGCCTCCCGTGACTGCTCCCGCCGGAGCAGTCCTGTCTACATAGGCCGGGTGGTGAGCGCCATGGTGAGTGAGTGCCCACCCCATCACAGGCCCCAGTAGGGTCCCCCCCTTCCTGAGGCCACACTCCACACTGGGCTTGCTTGGGGGTACCCAGGAGATGGGGAAGTCTCAGCTACGAGAGCTTGTATTTGGAAAGACAAGATTTACACAAATAAGGATAATGTCATGTGGTCCCTAAATGCAATTCGTCCATTCATTCACTCATTCAGCAAATATTTATTAGAAGCCACCTGTGCCCTAGGCACTGGAGAAACGGTTTTGTGTAAGGCATGTATGGTCTCTAACTCCGTAGAGCTTGTATTGTCATGGCTGGGTGGGTGGGAGGAGACAGACATTGACAGAAATACCGCAGGAATGAATCATAATCAGAAATGATGATGTAGACACTGAGGGAAGCCAGAGGTGTGAGAGTGCCTAACTGCAGAATCTAACTTCAGTGAGAAGCTCGGGGGTGGGGTGATCTCCCTAATTGATGATCCCTAAGCTGATAAAGTAAGTGGGAGAAGAGCATTCCAGGGAGAGGGCACAGTTTGTGCAAAGGCCCTGGGATGGGAATGGCTTCGGCAGGTTTGAGGAGCAGAAGGGAGGCTGGCGTGGCTGGAGTGAAGTGAGCGACGAGGTGGGCAGGGGTGAGACCATGCAGGCCTCATGGGCCACAGTAAGGAGGCTGGATTTTATTCTCAAGGCAATGGGAGTGTGACGGGAATGACACAATCTGGGCAGGGGGTGGGAGAAGGTCTTCATAAAACTCAGATCACATCTTGTCTCTCTCCTGCCACCCCACGGACAAATTCACACCACCAGCATCACCTTCATGACCTTGAGCCCTTGCCACCTCCTCCCTTCTTCCCCTTCTCTCTCCCACACCCAGGGCTCCAGCTCCAACCATCTCCCACATACCAGCTGTCACATCTTGGTATCTTCACATGGGCTGTTCCTTCCCCTACATTCCTTTCCCTGCCTTTCACCACGTACTGAACTCACAGCACCTGCTCCCCAGGCTTAGTCTCTCTGATGTCCCGCTGGTTGTAGGTCAACTGCAATGATGACCAGGGTGTGCTGCTGGGACGCTGGGACAACAATTACAAGGATGGCGTCAGCCCCATGTTCTGGATCGGCAGTGTGGACATCCTCAGGCGCTGGAAGGCCTCGGGCTGCCAGCGCGTCAAGTACGGCCAGTGCTGGGTCTTCGCAGCTGTGGCCTGCACAGGTGAGCGAGGCAGGGCCAGGGGGTGGGGGAGGCTGGACCCTGCTCACGGCCTCCCTGAGCCCTGCGGCGGGGGGGCATGGACAGAGCACTCAGGTGGGGATCAGGAGACCCCAGTTCTGATCCTGCCTCTGCCTCCAATGCCACCAATATACTGAGACCTGGATCGGTGGCTGACCCTCTCTGGTCCTTTTTCCAACAACTACCCTGCAGGAAGGGATGTCATTTGGAAGGCAGCCTGGGCTCAGGGTTGACAAATGGGTTTTGGAGCCGGACACTCCCAAATTAAAATTTCCCAGTAACACTCACCTGCTCTGTGACCTTGAGCGGATGACTTCCTTCTGAACCTTGGTTCCCCCATTTGTAAAATGGGGGCAAGAGGACCTCCCTCCTAGGGTGGGTTGATAGAAAACTGCTCGGCCCGGAATTCAGCCCAGTGCAGTTCTCAGTAAATATTAGCTCTTAGTAACTCAATAATAACAGTTGTGCCAGCATCAAGAAAAAGAAAGCACTTTCACTGATGGGGAAAGAGAAAGCAAGCTAAAACCAAAATATAAAATAAATCATTAAAAATAAATCTTAAAAAATTGAGCCCCGAAAATGGTGAAGATTGTTCCGGGCTACGGATGGTGCGAATGACAATGGGTCAGTGTCCTGTACCAGTTAGAATTCAGACTCCAGCGTCAACGGCTGAATCCCAGTCCCAGCTCTGCTTCTTTTTTTTTTTTTAATTAAAGATTTTATTTATCTGACAGAGAGAAACACAGGCAGAGAGAGAACACAAGCAGGGGGAGTGAGAGAGGGAGAAGCAGGCTTCCCGCCGAGCAGGGAGCCCGATGTGGGACTTGATCCCGGGTCTCCAGGACCATAACCTGAGCCAAAGGCAGTCGTTTAACCAACTGAGCCACCCAGGCGCCCCCCAGCTCTGCTTCTTATCAGCTGTGTCCCCAGGTGATCGCTGAGCCTCAGCTCTGTTATGGGTGAACCTGACGTAAAAACAAGTGCCTTTATCCTGGGTTGGCTGTGAGGATAACGTATCAGGTGCTGGAGATGATTTCAGACGCATAACAGCAAATACTTATCTCATGCTGCTAGATGATTCTTATTATGATGACTGCCCCTGCTATTATCATTTACTAGGCTCAGGAAATCTAAGAGGCTGGTCCTGATTCGCAGCTTCTCTGACTCTGGGACCAGGGCTCAGGCCCAGAGAAGGGCCTCGGGGTGTCCCAGAGCTGTCCTCCACACTAGCAGGGTGGGTAGGGGCAGTGTGGCCTCGCTCCCAGCTGGGCTGTCTCTGCTGCCCCTCCCCCATGGCCAAATCACCTTTGCCAGCCTGCATCTGGGACCTGAGCATTCCCTTTTCTTGTCCAGACCCCACAGTGCCTGACCTCTTCCTCTGAGGGGCCTGAAATGCCTCCTCAGAGAACCCCACGGGTTATCTGGAGACCCACCACCACCTGTGGCCTGGGTCCCCAAGCTCACCTGCAGGCGCCTCCCTTCCCCGGGACTGTGACCTCCAGAGATCTTGCTCAAGACCCCTCTCTTCCCAAAGCAGGGCTGGGTCTGGCTCCTGGCAGCCTTCTCCCAGGCTTGATGTGGGACGGAGCCAGGGAGAAGTGGCTGCTTCAGGAAAGCCACCTGGGGACTGGCCCAGGGTCTCTGGTGTCCCGTTGCCTGTTTTGAATCCCAACTCTGTCGCCAGCCGCTGGATGGACTTGGGCAAGAGAACTGGGGTCTCCAAGCCTGTCTCCTCACCTATGAAGTGGACACAGGGGTGACAGACCTAATTCTCAGAGAGATGTCACTTCGCACAGTGTCTAGTGCAGCTTAGACTTGAGGAAGCTTCAGTTCCTTAACTGGATCTTGGAGCATTTTCAAAATGCCCAAGGGTCATGTGACTGGATAGACGGTGACGGGCCCTGTGGCACCCTGTCTTCCACCCGGGGCACGGGGCAGACGAGACTGCCTACACCCACTGCTTCTGTGAATCACCGCCACATCCCTGAAAGTTGCTATTATTAGCTCCTCTTAGAGGAGGAAATGGAATCTCAGAGACCGGAAGTGGTTGCCTGAGGTCACACAGCTGGGGAGCAGCAGAGCCAAGCTTGAAATCAGGCGTCCCTGGTTCTGGGGCGGGCTCCTGGCCTGAGCCTGTGATGAGGAGGCCTCTTGGGACACCGGCTCCAGGACAGGGGTGATGCTTTGCTCTTCTGGAGGCGGCGACAGGCCTCCCCATGCCTGGTCTGGATCCTGAGGCCGGTCCTGTCATGGGGCAAGGGCTGGGGTCAGGACGCAGAGAGTCTGCCGCTGGGTCCTCAGAGTGAGCCACCAGGCAGGAGAGGATCAACACTGTCCTTCCTCCCCGCTCCCGGGGGCCCTGGTCTGGGGTCAGAGTCCAGGACGGGCTCCGGACCTCTTACCTTCCCTGACAGTGAGCCCAAGTCAACAAGGCAAAGGTCACACACGCGTGCACACGCTCCGCCCATCATCTCCAAGACTCGATCTCAATCAAACCTAAAAGGCAAAAGTCCCACAGGTTACATTCAGTAGGACTTTCCTCACTTTTTAAAAAAGATATTTATTTCCTTTATCCCACCCCAAGAATATGTTACTTTCACAAAACACATTAAAAACTCATTTATAAACGAGGAAGTGAAAAGGCACCCAAAATGCCGCCTGTCAGGAGCACCCTGGCATTCAGGCACGAATCGAGCCCCAGGCTTCCCTCCCACCTTGGAGGTCTGCAGGTATCACCTGCTGTCCCGCCTCTTTGTCCCCCACCCCCCCTCCACTCTGCTGCCCATGACTGTGACCTCTGTCAGCTGTGCTTCGCCGTGAGCTCAGGGCCCTCCCCGTCCATGACGGTGCCCCAGCACGAGGGCTGGCCCTTGGGTGGTAGAAGAGGAAACAAGGCCCAGAGAGGTGGAGGCACTGGCCCCAGGTCACACAGCCCAAAGCAGCCACATTGCAGGGAAGGCCCCGACTGTTGTTCCCTCTTCTGCCTGCTCCACGGTGTGCTCTTTGCCCTGAGTCTCTACCATTCCTTCCCTTCTTCCTCTTTCTCCTTCTTCCTCCTCCTCTCTCTACTTCATCCATTTGGCAAAATTGTGCCAGGCCTGTGCCAGAAGCCCACTCGGACTGAACCAGGAGTCCCTGAAGGAAGGACGGTGTCGGCGAACGAGAGAGCCCCAAAGATTCCTTTCCGATCACCTGCCAGGCATGTCTGCCTTGCTGGCTCTCAGTGTCTTTATTTATAGGCAACAACTTAAAGATTCTCATGAAGGAAAATTTTTTTTACAGAGAATGATTTTTGATTACACAGTGTCTTTGTTAGAGAAACATAATGCTTTGATCAGTGAAACATGTTTTTGCAGGTGCCCCTATCTACAGTTCAGAGTTAACTCCTTAAATCAAACCAAGGACATGTTAATTAGTAAGGCTTTCTACAGTTTCTTATATTTGGCGCCTAGACAATATAGGGTAGACTAATGATATGGTGTTTTTTAAGCAGGCCTTACAGATAGGAAAGCAATTGAAAGGCTTAGATGAGTTATGCACAAAGTTTTAGTTACATTAGTAATACAATAACCAAAAGTTAGGCTGTCTGGCATCAAAGAGAAAGAGAACTTATTTTGCAAAGGTAGAAGTGCTTGCTCAAGCCTCTTTTCTATGTCTGGGTGCAGAACTCTTTATTTGTGGATCCTTTGTGTGTGTGGCAATGTTCTTGTTAGTACAGTTTTATTTCTTATATTGAGCCCTTTATTTAACCATTCAAGAACCTTGACAATCTCCTCCACAGAGCTGCAGGAGATTTAAAGGGAAAGTACAAAAAGTATACTCTTAAGGATTGTAAGGGGATTCAGTTTGGTTTAGAGCATCCTGAGGCCCTGTTAAGAGTAATGTGCATTTGCTTTTAGGATAAAGACCAATTAGTAAAAAAGAAGGAGATGCCAGTTTCGCACCATCGGCAGGAGCGGGGCTCAGAATGCCCTTTCCCCGCTGTGACCACGTCAGGCCTAGTGGGGTTATTTTCCAGCGGCAGGAGCTGGGCTTCTACTGCTACCTTCTCACTGAGACTTATGGAAGTCAGGGAGTTTTCCCATGAGGCAGGAGCTGTGCTTCTACTGCCATCTCCCCCCCATGACCCCGTCATCTTGCAAGACTCGGGCGGCTCCCAACAGGCCTATGCTGAGCTCTGGGCACATACAGTAAGACAGATTCCTCACTGCCTTCAGAGGACAAATTAAAGGATCCTTCATGGGCCCATCCTTGTGAATGATGATGAATCCCCAGTTTTGCTATGAATGCAAATGATAGAGCAGTCTAAATCTGATGTGTGGCCTTCCAGGCTGAGGGAATAGCATGTGCCAATGTCCTGTGGCTGGCAGGAGTGTAGAGTGCTGGAGGAGCAATGAGTGTGGCTGGGGCAAATCGTCCAGCAGGTGGTCAGGGGTCAAGCTTTGTAGGGTCAAGGGCCATAGCTGCAGGTCTGACCTTGACCTCAGGGCCAGAGGGAGCCATTGAAGGTTTAGCAAGGGAGTATTGATGTCAGACTTGCGTTTTGGGGTCTTCTTCTGTTAGCTGTGATGTGAGGAGGCAGAGTGGACAGGGGGTGACCAGTAAGGAGGGCACCATCATCCAGGTAAGGGGATGTTGCCCACCCTCACCACCTGGATAATGGGTACAGTGCTGCCTAGGATAGAGATGGGCACATGGATGCTCAGAACAGGGTAGATGGCTCTAGATCTTCAGCTCATCTCCGAATCCCTCTCTCCATCCTGTCCCCTCTGCCACCCCCAGTGCTGCGGTGCCTGGGCGTCCCCACCCGAGTGGTGACCAACTTTAACTCAGCCCATGACCAGAACAGCAACCTGCTCATCGAGTACGTGTACAACAAATTTGGGGAGATCCAGAAGGACAAAAGCGAAATGATCTGGTGAGCTGGGGTCTGGAGTCAGAAGTAGACTCTGTTGGGGAGGGTGCCCTGGAAGGGAAACCTAGGAAGACGTCTCAAAGGAGGTCACATTTGAATTGGAGTTAAAAGTTGAACAGTATTTAGATAAAGGGGAACTGGGCCAGGGAGCTTTCTCCAGGTAGGGGCCCCAGCATGAGCAGAGGAGAGAAAGTCAACACACAAGTCAACAGTACATGGAAAGGTGTCAGGGGGATAGTTTTTCAGGAGTCTGGAATGCCAGGTTAGAGGGTCTGGGCTTGACTCCAAAAGCAATGGATTGTCACCAAAGGCTTCAAACTGGGAGAAGGACTCTGATAACACTGGAGCAGCTCAGAAGGGGAGAGACTGCAGGTAGGGGGCTGTGATGTGGCCCAGGCAGGCCCGAAACAGGGCAGAGCCATGAACTGGAAAAGAAGGGACAGCCGAGAAGCAAGGAGGTCCTTGCTAAACTCAAGGAACCATTGAAAGGGGAGGGCTAAGGGAGAGGTGCTGACAATGACTCCCTGGGCATGAGTGAGGATGGCATGAGCCCCAGGGAGGAAGAAGAGGGAGGAGTGTTGGGGATCCTCCGGGGAGAGTCGAGGATAGGCGAGTGTGGACTGCCCATGGGAGGAGTGTGAGTCCTCGCTTCATTTCTCCAACAGGAACTACCACTGCTGGGTGGAGTCATGGATGAGCAGGCCGGACCTGCAGCCGGCCTACAGGGGCTGGCAGGCCCTCGATCCCACACCCCAGGAGAAGAGTGAAGGTGGGTGGGTGTGGCCCCCTTCCCTGGGTGGGGGGACAACTGAGGCTTGGTGAGAACTCCCACACAGTCCCTCAGCCCGGAGTGGCAGAGCAAGGGTCTAACCCCAGTCTGGCTGACTCCAGAGATCGCTGACCGGTCTGCACGAGTGTAGGGGTCCTCACTCACTCATAGTGTATGACCTGCTTCTTTTATAATTTGAAAAGTAATTCACATGCATTGTGAAGCATAAAGAAAAAAATCAAATAACATCTTTGTCCTCTCCCCCTCAAAAGAAATATCATTAATGTTCGCACACAGCTTCTAGTAATTTCCTATTATATATCTGTTGGTAGGTATGTGTGTGAATGACAGAGCGAGGGAGAAAGAGACAGAAAAAGATAGGGAGAAAGAGAGACAGATCACCAAAGCAAAATTGGGTGAAACCAAATGGATCCTTTCTCAGAATAATATTTTTATTTATATTTATAATTTTATTGTATTTTATTATTGTTTATTTAACTTCAATCAACAAGATATAGTTTTTGCTGCAGTGTTCAGCCTGTAACTCTCAGTGCTCATCACAGCACATGGCGTCCTCAATGCCCATCACCCAGTTACCCCAACAGAATAATATTTTTAAATACATAGAATATATTACCTAGGGTGACAAAGAAAACCAATTACACCAAAACGTTGTTATCCAAAATTTTTTAAATTAAAATTTGAATTTAAAATTTAAAAATGAATTTATGATACGATAATATACACTTTACAGAACAAGATCTAGTGGTAGAGATAGTGAGTTCCATAATGTCCTGTTACAGGTGCATATAAGCGGTACTTCCAGTTATCTATGACAACTATAAAGTGACAACTAAAAAATGTCTGTGTCCTTAAGGGTGAGAGGTCATAAGTGCACCTAAGACTGTGGTTTGTGTGCTTTGCCAACCGAAAGAAGTGTTATCAAAATTCAATGAAGACAAAGATGTAATTTTTCCCACCCAAGTTCACGGATCCCCGAATTTTACTGGCAGTGTTTTGGGGGTCTGGCTGCACACGGCTGTTTGTCTTAGTGCTGTCACTTCTCCGTAGGTCACTGGCTCTATTTCATAGTTGCCCCTGATTTTAATTTTAAATGAATGTTACTGTGTTGCATCAAATGGATATAATGTAGTAAGCTACCAGCCTCTAGCCCTCCACATTTAGCTTTGTGACCAGTTTTTGAAGCAGTTGTGAACCCCAGGGAGAGAAACATCCAGCTCTCCTGGTCACTCAGTCAACAAGCACCCCCTGAGTACATTGTGGCTCTCGGTGAGGGCAGGAAGCCAGATGGACGTACTGCCTCCTACGGCACAGTCCCCTCCCTTCCTCCCTTCTGTTTTATATTTTAGACACTTACATTGCATTTAGTATATGTGAATCCTGTTAGCTAGGTAGTAAATATCCCCACCACACAAAACAGGCTCAGAGAAGTTAAGTCACTTCCCCAAGGTCACCCAGCTAATCAGGTGGCAGCTGAGATTTGAACCCCAGAAGCTGGGCAGGCTCCAGTGTCTCCATTCTTAATTCTTACACTCTGCTGCCTTCGCAGCAGTAGAGTCCCTGAGTCAAAGGGCTCCACGGTCTTGAGATTCTTGGCAACAATGTGGCTGAAATGTGGAAGATGCGTGAGGACACCACCCTCCCCTCAGCCCTGGCCCGTCTCTCCTCTTACCCCCAACCAGGGACATACTGCTGTGGCCCAGTTCCAGTTCGTGCCATCAAGGAAGGCGACCTAAACCCCAAGTACGATGCCCCTTTTGTCTTCGCTGAGGTCAATGCCGACGTGGTGAACTGGATTCAGCAGGAGGATGGGTCCATGAGCAAGTCTACCAGCAACTCTCAGACTGTGGGGATGAAGATCAGCACAAAGAGCGTGGGCTGTGATGAGCGGGAGGACATCACACACACCTACAAGTACCCGGAGGGTAGGTGCCTGGCTCCCCAGAGCCTTCGCCACCCTCCTTGCAGGGAAGCAGTCTGTTTTGCCAGCCAATGAGTTTGTGTGTGTGTGTGTGTGTGTGTGTGTGTGTGTGTGTGTGTGTGTCTGTGCGCGCGCGTGCACATGTGTGATTTCTCTGGCAGCCTGAGTACAATAAAGACCTGTAGGTTCCTCTGCACTTTACATCTTTTCCTAGAAAAAAGCACACTGGGACACAGTAGTAGAAGAGTATTCATTTAAGAATTCTGTATTCCATAAAAGAAATCCATGGGGTTTTTTGAGCCTTCCTTTTTTGGCTGGTTGGACTTAAATACAACTGAAGGGATGCCCGTTATGGAGGAGATACATGCCTCTGAACAGAAAGATTAATGATGGCTGTGTTGTTTCATAACAGTATTCGTTGTCATGGTACCTGCAACCGAATGGGCAAACCCCCCCCCCTTTTTTCAATTGCAACATGTTTGGATTTAGAACGGCTTGAAAATCCAGAGGGGCGGATCCTGGAAGAGAGAGTCCAGGAACTCTGTAGTGTTATTTGTGCAGTATTTCACACACAGCTGGGGAGGTGAGTGTGCAGATGGATGGGGAAGGAGGAAAGATCGCAAGAGCAACTTAATACGAGAGCCACAGTCCCATACAAAGACAAAGCCGCTCTCTGCAGCTCATGTTAAATCAGGAGAGGGAAGAAAGGACACAACTTATTTTTTAAATTGTTTGGAGCACAACCAGCAACGAGTTCAATATAGGAGATGTTTTCTAAGCCTTTGTGGTGAGCCAGGGGACGGGGCTGCTCACAGACATGCCTAAGGAACCATCACTCCTGCCTTCTTCTGGCTCCCACTGACCTACCAGCCCTCCTCTAGCTTCCCCTGGTCTCTGAAAGGTCTAGAGCTGAGGGTTTGATGGGAGACATACATATGCACTCAGCAACACCAGGGGAAGAAACAGAAAGGAGCAGGGAAGAGAGGTAGATGGGACACAGAGAACAGAAGCTCTACAGGTAGGGAGGGAGAGGAAAAGATTTCAGGTAGGCGTAATCCCTGGGCAAACACTGGGAGGTGAGAAAGTTTGCACCTTATTGGTGTTTACTATCCACCAAGCTCTGTTAGAGGCTTTGGTATGACAGAGAGATAAGTAAACTACAGTCTTAGTCTTTGAGCGGCTTAAGAGGGTAATTACATAAACAGAAAACAACTTGGTTAAATAAAAAGCATGAAAGGCAACAGACACCGGTGAAACTTGAGAAGACATGGTGACTCATTTATCCTGGGGCAGGAGTGGTCAGTGAAGGCTTCCTGGAGGAGAGGGTATCATTTGGGACTGGGTCTTGAAGGATGTATAGGAGTTTACTTGTGGAAAGTAAATAAAATCTCCTAACATCCTCCTGGCATAGTAGTGTACACCAGGGGTTCCCCTAGACCTGCTTGGACTCCCCAGGACCCTGAAAAGCCAGCTCGCCCTGCCCCAGCCTCGTTGTTTGTGGTCCCTACTTCAGCAGTAAGGGAGCTCTCTTCCCCATCCTCCCAGGGTCCCCGGAGGAGAGAGAAGCCTTCAAAAAGGCCAACCACCTGAACAAGCTGACTGAGAAAGTGGAGACGGGGGTGGCCATGCGGATCCGGGTGGGCCAGAGCATGAACATGGGCAGTGACTTTGACGTCTTCGCCTACATCACCAACAACACAGCCGAGAGCCGCACCTGCCGCCTCCTGCTCCATGCCCGCACCGTCAGCTATAACGGGGTCCTGGGGCCCGAGTGTGGCACCAAGGACCTGCACGATCTTTCCCTGGAGCCCTCATCCGGTAAGGCCCTGAGTTCCTGGATCAGTTGCTGACCACTGACCAGTGATGGCTGGGTAGTGTCCTGAGCACTCGTGGACTTTTTGGGGCGCTGTCTCTGGGTCACACCCTGCCCGCGACCTTTATAACAAGCCACCCATTTAATTCTTGTAACAGAAGTGGGAGGTGGCTTCCTTTATTGTCCCATTTTCCAGATGAGAAGGCTGAGCACAGAGAGGTTAAGTAACTTTCCCAAGGCCACACAGTTGGGAAGCGACAGGACTGAGACTTGAACTTATACTATTAGTAGCTGTTCTGTTTTGTTCCATGTCATCTTTACGTGATCTCAGACCATTTCCTCGGACACACTACTGCCCGCTCCCAGCTCATTGCTTTCCTCTGCCTCCCCTCATGGCCCCTGCGAGAACCTCTCCTGGAGGTTCTCATCTTCAGAGAGAAGGGGTTCTAAGCCGGTGCTGCCCACAGAACTTTCTGCTGTGCAGGAGCTGGCGGCCAGCTCTATGTGGCCATTGAGCGTTTGAAATGAAGTAAGCACGACTGTGGAACTCAAGTTTTAATTCCACTTCAAGTTAACCAGCCACATGTGGCCAGAGGCTGCCCTCCTGGGCAGAGTAGCTCTAAGGGCAAGAGGAGGGGAGAATGGCCGGGAAACCCTCCCAGCCCTGACCTTCTCCTCTGACCTGGCTCTGGCACCCGGCCTGGCCTCCCCGTGAAGCCGATCCCCTGCCCTGTTCTGGGGGAAATAATGTCAGTAGATGAGCCAGTCGGCCGCCCCGGGCAAAGCCTCTATCGCTCAAGCCTCCTGGTCAGAAACCCACACACGCGCCTCCTTGGTCTCTTTCCCTGCCTGGCTCGGTCTCTGCTGCTGCTGATCTTCTTGAAAATAAGCCTGAGGCCCTGAGAGCAGTGGGGCCTCTCAGGTCACTCAGTGAGGCAGCATAGAGTCCGGCCCTCCTGCCTCGGGGTCCTGGCTGGTGCAGCGGCAGCCTTCAGGCCTGAGGAGGCAAAGGGGTCTTGGTAATCGCGTCTTCTGGTCATCCTCTGAGCGGCAGTGTGAACACTTCAGCCCTGGGTCCTCAGAGAGGTGAACCCTTCTCTCTGGGTCACCTGGGCAAATGCTTGCCTCCCTGAACCTCAGTGCCCCCACGAGGCCCGTGGCAGTCAGGGCCCGGCAGTGAAGGCCTGTCCGGTAGGGGTGAGTGGGGAGAGGCCATGCCGAGCTGGTGGAGAGGCCCAGGGCGGGGAGGGCTCTGTGTCTATGGAGTCTGTTTGCCTTCCGCTGGCGGCCTACCCTTGCCTGTCTAGCCCGTGTTTTCTCCCCTTTATCACCTCTGCCTCTGCCCTTGGCCCCATGGTCTGGGGTGACGGCCATGGCCTTGGCATTCCTCAGAACGCCTGTCTGGGTTTCAGGCCTGGAGTCCATGGTATGGGCAGCACCACCTCCTGGTTTTTCTATCTCGGGGCCACCACAGGCACTCCTGGGGCCGGGTGCCCAGAGCACGCCTAGCAGGGTCCCTGAGCAGAGGGCTAGCCTTCAGAGGCAAAGCCAATGGAACCAGGATGGGGGCCCAATGCTTAGGGCTGCTAGAAGACATGTTCTGAGGCCAGCCAGACCTGACTTGGCCTCTGGGCCCTCCCCCTGCCCCCTACCACCTTCTAAATGTACGAATTATGTGGGATGAACTTGCCCTGGGATCCTCGAATCACAGCCATCATTCGGTGGGGTCACAGCACACCCTCCTGATGGGCCGCTGGGAGGACTGGAGGGGACCGTGCGCTCAGGAAATACCTGGAAAGTATAAAGTGGGGCCTGATCGTAGGAAGGCAGAGAAGCCCTGAGAGTCTGTCCTGAGCACCCGCTGTGCCAGGTGGCGGTCTCGGTGCTGGGCCCGTGACTCCTGAGCCCCCGCCAATCTCGATGGCAGACAGAGGACCCAGCTGTCACCTCTGCATCCAGGCCCCAGGTGTCAGGGGCGGGGATCCATCCCAAGGCGCATGTGCCATGACCAGGATACCCAAGTTCTAGTTCCTACCGTTCTGTCGAAGGGCTGTGGATTCCTGGGGATTGGCCTTCTCTGTTCCAGGCCTCAGGTTCCCCACTTGTAGGAGGGCTGGTTCACGTTTGAAGAGCTGGCCAGCCTCTGTGAGTGATTGTACCAGCAGGCTCTTGTCATGTTCGGAACCTCTTTGAAGGGAGGAACAGTCTTTCCTGGAATGTGTGGCATGAGGTGAACTCCAGCCACAGCCAGCGATGCCAGAAGAACTTCCAGAAGAACTTCCTTCATGTTGAGTCACCCTTTGCTGCCCTATTACCATCTGGGCCCTTGGAGCATTGTTCTGCCAAAGCTCAGCCAAGCCTATCAGTGTGTCCCATCATCCCGGGACGAGTTGCTGCAGAGTGGTCCCTCTGGTCCCGGAGACCCTTGAAGGGCACAGCCCACAGGGAGAGGGTGGAGGAGGGCAGAGGTCCTGCCTGTTGCCCGTGGGCTGTAAGGTGAGCTAGTCTGGGATGCTGGCCTGGGGCCTCCAGTGCCAAGCTCAGCCTCAGATAGATGATCTCACCCCTACCCCACCCGAGACCCCAGACTTTGGCTGGCTTGCTTGTTATTCTTTAATGATAAGATCTGGGGAATTTCCAGAATGTGCTAATGGACAGGAAACCAGGCCTGGGACAGGGAGCCATCCCCACCCTTGCCTCCTTGCACTGCTTCTCTCTCTTCCCCTTTCTGCCCCGACCCGTCCCCTCTCTCCTCCCCGCACCCCTCCAGGTGGGTCACTGGGAGTGCAGCCACTGCGGCCTCTGTAACCACGCCCAGGGCACCTTCTAGAACAGGGTTAATCATCTAAGGAATGACTGAGACTGACCACACACGTTCTCCTCTCAGCCACAGCTGTGGTCCCCGGCCCTTGGACGGCAGTTCTCAAAGGTCCTGCCCTGCCCTCACTTCGACCTTCTGGAAGAGTTAACAGTTGGGCTCACATCCTCTAAGCTTCTGGAGGGCAGTGTTGACCTTTTCTGGGTAGCCGGCCAGTTTCCACTTGGTTCCACCAGGCCCTGACCTCAGGATTTTTACTCCTTTCTGTCCTTTTTGGCAGAAGGCTGGGTTTCTTCCCCCATGTCATCTGGTCAGAGGTTGGGGCAGAGCCACCCTGGGGATGAGCAGCTGGGACACAGGGCAGGCCAGGGCTTAGATCTTGACCCGCAGCAAGAAGGTGGCTGTCCCTCAGGCCTTCACCGTCCTTCACACCGACCCTGCCAGGAGCATCTTGGTGGCAATTGCGGGCCCAGCACCTTACCTCTCACGGATCTGCCGTCTCAGCCTCGAGCCCTCGGCAGACAAGAATATCTAGCTGGAACTGAGCGAGCATGACTTGGCTTATATTTATTTTTGCCAGTTACCTTCTATTTAAAATGGTACTGGTTTGCTGCAAATATCAAAAGGTGTCCCCAGGCAAAAAAGGTTGAAAAGTATAAAGCGAGTGGACTGAGAGCAAAACAATGAGCAAATAATGTGGTTATCCTCAGATATGTGAAAAGTCTGATGAGTGGCTGGAGCCTAGTGGGAGTGGGGTGGGGGGACAGATGGCAGAAAAAGAGGCAGTTCCCTGTCCTCATCACTGTGTGGCTTTTGCTCTGAAGTGACCGCTGGTCTTAGCTCCTCCCAACAGGTGCAAGATTTCCAGGGAACAGAAGAGAAACTGAGAGGAGAGGTCAATTTCCCAGGCTCACACAGCCAGTCAGTGGCCGAGCCCCTCCAGGTCTCCTGGTCTGAGCATGTACTGGCAGAATTATTTCTTCATCTGTAAAATGGGTACAATCCCACCAGCTTCATTTGGGGAAATTGAGGTCCTGAGCGGTGGAGTGACTTACCCAGCTCACCAGCTGGCCAAGGGCAGAGAGGCAATATCAGAATCCAGGCCTGTTGGAGTGCCAACGCTTCCCCGACCAGCTGTCCTGCCTCCCCTCCCAGCTCTGTCCTGGGAACCCCCAAGCCAGGGCAGATGCATTCTTTCACTTCTCTGTGTCTCGGGGAGATGCCACGGGAGAAGTGGGGGCATGAATCAGCTATCACGAGTGTTCTTCCCTCTTGCTTGCAGAGAACAGCATTCCCCTTCGAATCCTCTATGAGAACTACTATGAGTATCTGACCGAATCGAACCTTATCAAAGTGCGGGGCCTCCTCGTGGAGCCAGCTGCCAATAGCTACCTGCTGGCCGAGAGGGACATCTATCTGGAGAATCCAGAAATCAAGATCCGGGTAAGGGCTGGGCTGGGCAGGGGATGGCGGCAGGGGTAGGGTCCCAGGATGCCCCCCACTCCCCCATGCACATACCAGCAGCTCGACCACCTCCAGATCTTTGATGCCCCAGGGTTCCTCAAATCCCAACTTCATCAAAGGAAAGCATCATGAAGCTGAAAGTATTTGGGATTCCTGCCTCTAGGCATAAATCCTAGAATCCCAGAGTGGTGGAGAGGTGGGATTTAGGGATCTCAGAATCATGGACCCTTGATCGCTAAGGTGAGATCCCCAGGCCCAGGGAGAGGCAGAGAAATTAAGGGCACCGACTGTGCAGTCTGAGTCCCTGAGTTTGTGCACGGGTAGCCCTGGGTCACTTGGCCCATCTGGGCCTCAGTTTACTCAGCTGCAAACTGGAGTTAATACTGGCATCTAGACATGTTGTAAGAATTAAATGTGTGTCCCAGGAAGTGCATTATAAGGGCTCATGGTAACTGACCATTCTTACCACCATCGTCGGCGGCGGCATCATAGAGAGCCATAGAGCCAGAACCCCAAACACAGCCATTAGAAATCAATGGTAAAGAGCAGAAGGGGCGGGAGTGAGCACATCGTGCCAGATTCTGTGAGGAGATTGCACATATTAGTTGGGTCAATCCTCATGAGAGCCCCGCAGCAGGCATTTCTCTCCTAGGAAGAAACCAAGGCTCAGAGGGGTCATTACTTTACCAAGGTCACATGGGAGGAAAGGGTAGAGATCAGCCTGCCCAAAAGCCTGTGATCTTTCCATCCAGACCCCAGAACAAGGGACACACTTTCTGCATCCCCAAGTCATGTGGAGCCTCACGGCAGGTCCCCGAATGTCCATGTTTTCTAGATGAGGGAACGGGCACAGAGGTGGGGAGCCATCATGCTGGAATGGGGCCAAATTGAAGCAATTACAGAGATGGCCCAGCGGGCCCCTGCCTGCCCTCAAGGGGCTCTAGGCTCCTCTCCCTCAGGGCCGCCCCGACATCTGTCCCATCTTCCAGATCCTGGGAGAGCCCAAGCAGAACCGCAAGCTGGTGGCTGAGGCATCCCTGCGGAACCCCCTCACCACGCCACTCTTAGGCTGTACCTTTACCATGGAGGGGGCCGGCCTGACGGAGGAGCAGAAGATCGTGGATGTGTAAGTGCCGGGCCCTCCGGCGGGGTGGGGGGAGGGAGGGGCTGCCTGCCAGCACCAGACCCCGGCCAGTGACTCCCTCCCCTCGCCTCCCACATGCCCACCCACACACCTGCCTTAATATACCCCATGACCATGTGCCCGGCCCCTTAGGCACGGTTCCCACCCCACATCCTCCCTGAGCACTCTCACGGCATTAGCCGCGTGCCCTGCCCCTGTCTTCCCAAACCTGAGCAGTTGACACATTTCAGTCACTAAGCACCTGCCTCCAGACACACGCGTCCTCGCGTAAACACAAGTACCCACATCTGGAGTGTGTGCCAGGGTACACGTGTGGGTGTGTCCTCACAGATACATATCTACATATACAACTAAAGCTTAGATACTTTTTTTTACTTTTTTTTATCGTACTGTAACTTACATACGGTAAATAACACAAATGGTGTACGCACAGCTCAGCGCATTTTCGTGCATGAGGTCCCCGGAGCGTACCCTCTTACTCCCAAGCAGCGTGTCCACTTGCATGCGCACATGCACACACACATGGGCCCTCTGCACGTGGGAGGGCAGATTGCCCTGAGCCCTTGGAGAGCAGTGAGTGGGGCCCTCTTTGTTCTTGTCACATGAAGCAGTGCACGCACAGGGGCTCTGAGCTAGGTTCCATGTAGTCACATGTCATCCTGACCCGACCCCACCACGGGGATCAGGCTGGGCCCCTCCCCTCACCCTCTTGCTGTTTCTCTCCACAGCCCGGACCCCGTGGCGGAGGGGGCGGAGGTCAAGGTGAGGGTGGATCTGATGCCACGCCATGTGGGCCGCCATAAGCTGGTGGTGAACTTTGAGAGCGACAAGCTGAAAGCTGTGAAAGGCTTCAGGAATGTCATCATTGGTCCTGCCTAAGGGCCCCGTGCCAGCCCCGCCTCAGCCAGCTCAGAGTCCCTAACCTGATCCCAATTTCTGTTCCACGTTAACCTGCCAATTTGCCCCTCTTGGCCCCCAGACCTCAGAGCTTGTGGGGGCTCTTTAGAATGGGCTGTATTTCTGGCCTATCTTGTACCCCAAGCTTGGATTCCTATCTCCCTTTAATTATGAAGAATGTTCTGTGCTTCCACACTGGGGGCACTGCCCTTTGCTGACTGGCTCTGGGGTGGAGAAGGAGGGACCCATGCCTCCCTTTACAGCCCAGATGCCATTGGAAACCACTGACCACCCACCATATTGTTTGATTCACTCCAGAGTCCTTTGGAACCAGCGGAGAGAGACAGTGTGCCCCTTCACCAGATCCTAGACAACTCACAGGCCCCAGGAACCCTTGGGAGAATGAGAGCAGGTGTAGGAAAGGCCAGACCCGATGTCCCCTCACATCCCAGCAGCCCTGGCCCAACCATCCCCACTGCCACCATTATGAGGCACCTACGATGTGCAGGCACTTTCTCCGCCTTCGCTAGTGCTCACACGGCTGCGACCCATTTCAGTCACCATGGGAAATGGCGGAGTAGGAGCTGTTTTCTCGATGAAGACTCTGGGGCTTGGGGGAGGGAGAGGCAGCTCACTCTGCACCTGCAGGATATTTGCAAGGCTGACTAGTAGAAGGCTCTGGAACACAACCCAGGACTTCTGACTCCCAGGCCAGCTCCCCATTCACAGCACCAGCCCTGACCTGAGAATACTAAGGAGGCCACTTGAGCAAAAAAGGTGCAGTTGGGGTAAGGTGGGGAGGTGATTGGTGGGGTCAGAGCCCTGGGTTTGAGCCCCAAGTCCAGTCAGCCACTGCCTTCCCCTCTCTGGGCCTCAGGTTCCTCACGGGGCAATGGACTGTTGACCCAGCTCATGAGCAAGGCCCTCTCAGCTCTGCTCTTCCAATGCTTGTAAGACCCAGCCTTGCAAATGGCAGTGAGTCCTTCTCCCCGGCTCGCCGGAGCCTGAGGTCACGGCCCAGGTGCTTCTGAGTATGAAACCTTGACCACCTTCCTGCCCCCAGCCCCTGTCTGGGTCCCCTGTCTGTGCCCAGGCACCTTCCTTCAGACCACAATTTTGGGGAAGGGAGCTCTCGAGACCCCTGTCCTACCATGACCCTGCCCTCTGCGATGCCTAGACTTCATGAGAGCCTTAGCCACCGGTGTTGGTCACTAATCAACAAGGTCAGCACCTCAGCCGCCCCCCTTCTGCAGGGCTAGGACCAGGAACACAGCCCTCATCCTGACTAAGCTCCGAGAGCCCATAGCTGTCATCTCTGACTCTATCCCCTACTCTCTCCACGTGGCTAGGCTGGAAGAGGGATGAGGGAGAGTGCTCTCTCCGGGGTGGGGTCACAGCCTCCAGGGTTCCCAGAATCTCAGAGGGGGACTTGAAGAAAGTCATGCTGATAGACATAGAACTTTCTGATTTGCACAGGGAAAGATCACGAAATAAGCCAACTTGTGTGTGTTCTTCAAAGGTTGCAGTAATTCTCTAGGGTTCTGTAAACGTTTTTGGATCCCAAGCAGGCAGGAGGTGCGTTTTTGAGCCAGAAAGAGCGAGCACCGAAATAAAAGCATTTGCTTTGCACATTCAAACGAGGTCTGGTCTTGTCCTTTTTCCACTTTGGAGGAGGGTAGGAGGGTGAACGCACTCCCATTAGAACCAGCCACCTCCCCCTGCCCAAGAGTCCTTCCACTGCCTCAGCTCTCCTCTCCCCTGGCATTCAGTCTTCTACCCACTCCAGCTCCATCTCCAGCCTCTTCCTCCAACAAGTCGTTTAGCCTACAGTCAACTTCCTGAATCCCCCAAATGGCCTGTGCACCTGTCAACCTCTTAGCTTTTGCCTGGGTATTTCCCTGAGCCATTTCAGGCCGAGAGGATGAGGGACATGGGTTCCAAAGGCATCCGATGTACAGGAAGAGTAGAAGGGAGATGGAATCTGACAAGGCAGCAGCCGCCCAGAATAGTCGGGAGCCCCAAGCCCAGCCAGCACTCACCATCTACTTGCTGGAACGAGACAGCTGCCGAATGTCTGAGGTCTGCCCAAGTCGGCTGGCCTGGCCACGGTGGGAGCTGGAGGCTGGCTGGCATCTCTTCTCCTCCTGTCTTCTCCCCACTGGCAGAGCGTAACCAGAAACAAGCTGGCAAGGGACTCTGGAAAATATCATTTTAGGCTTCCAGCCCCCCAGCCCCGAAAAGCAGATGGCTAAGCAAGGGTGGGGTGTGGGGATGGAGTTGAGTAGCTTATACTTATTGCTCTTCCCTCTGCTAAGAACAGCTTTCCCGTCATCTCTGCCTAAGCAACTCTTCATCAGCCTTCAAGACCATGCTCCAAGAAGGACTCATCTGGGAAGCCTTCTTGGACTGCAGGCAATGGCTTCAACCTCTGGTTCTCCTGGGTCTATCATAGGTAGCTACTTGTGTGCCTGCCAGAGCTCTGGAGCCCCCCAAGAGCAGAGCCAGGGCACACACCCCATAAGGGGGCCACCAGGTGGACTCAGGACTGCTGACTCTGCCTCCAGGCCTGACTGCTTCCCTGATGCTGAGCAGATCCAGAGGCCTCTCCTGACCAGCCCCCATGCCTGTCCCACACCTAGGAGCCTACTTGCCAGGAACCCAGGAAGGACAAAGGCCCTACTGCTCCTATAGGCCCATTTTACAGACAAAGGAAATGAGCCTGAGCTCCTGCTCCCCAAACCAGGACTGTCTTGAGTCTGGGTCCCTACAGGGCAGGGCTGTGCCCTGCTCCGCAGCAGCTCAGAGGCCGGGAGCCAAAGAGACTCAGGATCAAAGCCTGGCTCACAGTGTGGCTTCAGGCAGGTTCTCAACCTCTCTGTGCCTCTGCTTTCTCATCTGATGAATGAGGATGATATGATGTCTCCTTCCATGACCAGTATGTGGGCTCAAGGCAATGACCCACATAAACCAGCTGACTCTTACACATTATAATCCTAAGAGTTAACTTCACTCCAGGGTCAGGAACCTTTCCATGCACTGAGCCCTTTCCTCCTCGGACAACCCTATCAGGTTGCTGCCCCCATTTTACAGATTCTATAGTCACAGAGATGGGACCGGCCCCCAGGCAGTCTGCCCTCCCCAGCACACATCAGGCCCGGTGAGGCCTGATTTCCATCTGAACCCTCTTGCGACAGGTCTCAGGGAAGATCTGATTGGGGCCATTTTCCCACCCCTAAAAGTCCCTCCCTTCTTCCGCTGCTCTTGCTTACCTAGGATGCCTTCCAGCTCACCCCTCAGCCTCCAGCCAAGCCTAGAATAACAGAACATTGACAGAGTCCAAAAGGGAGGGGCCTCGGGAGGAGGACCAGGCAGTGGCCTCTCTGAAGCTCATGTACCTTGAGGCAAGGACTGGGTCAGCACGTAGCCCGTCCCGGCTCCCCCACTTCCCTCCTGCACAGGCCTGGGCAGATACACAGACATACATGCTTGGGAGGGTATGAGACCCAGTGCTCTGTTTCAATAAGAAAAGCCCAATGAGACTCATTAAAAACAGAGGCAGTGAAAACAATGATCATCTTGAATACAGGAAAGCTACAACGACACAGGATAATACAATGAATATTGAGGACTTGACGTCAGGCAAAAGAATGAATATGAAGTTCATGAACGGGCAGAACTTATCTGTGTTTTCCGTGGCAGGGAAGACGGGGTTGGAACACAAGGGGGCTCGTGGGGGGCAGGTTGGGGATGGGTTTTGATCTTCATCTGGGCGCTCAGTACTGGGTGTGTTCATTGGTGCTCTTTTTGCATGTAAAATTTACTGCAATGAAAATTTCAAAAGAAAGTCCAAGATTCTAAAATTAAGTCCAAAGGCAGATGGAGAAAAGGGACTTGGCTTCCAGAGTTCTCTCTTTTTCTTCTCCTAGGAGATGGGGTACTGGGAGGTATTCCTCCCAGCTCTATCATGAGGCTTCAGTAAGATGTTTCCTGTGTAAATACAAGGGATTTTTTGCGTCTCCTTCACTATGAACTGTGCATGGCAGGTCAGCCACCAATGATGGAATAATGTATGGATGGAAGCAGTGCTGTTATGGTCTCAGTTCACCCACAGCAGAGACCATAGAGATTGCCATCCCATTTCCCAGATGGGAAGATGGAGGTTCAGAGAGGTAACGCAGCTCAGCTGCTGACCTAGCAGGTTGATGGCAGAGAGCAGGAGTTAGAATCCAGTTGACCCTCTCATGCACCCTGCAACAGACTCTGCAAAGTGGAAGGAAGGACTGGGTCCCCAGACCCTGGGCCCTGGGAGTGGCAAGCCTCACCACCATCAGCACTCTGCAGGTCTGCGAAAGCCAGAGCCGGGAGTCCGGGCTCACAACTTATTACCAATAGGAGCCAGCAATTCCACTCCTATGTATACACCCATGAGACCTGAAAACATGCCCACACGACACACTCCACATGAATGTTCACGGCAGCATTATTCCCAACAACCAAAGAGGGGAGACAACCCACGTGTCCATCAACTGATCACTGGATAAACACAGTGCAGTTCATACGATGGACTATCACTTGACCATAAAAAGGAACAAAGTGCTGATATAGGCTACACCGTGGATGAAACTTGAGACACTATGCCCAGTGCAAGAAGCCGGTCACAAAAGACCATGTTGTATGTGAAATGTGCAGAATGGACAAATATTGGAGACAGAAAATAAGATGGGTGGTGGCGGGGGGCTGAGGGGATGAAGGGCTCGTGGGGGCTGGGGGAGGGGAAGGGGGTTGACACCTGAAGGGTACGGGGCTTCTTTCCAGAGTGGTTAAATGTTCTCAAATGCACAACTCTGTACAAAAAACCATTGAATTATCTACTTTAAAAAAAGTGAATTATAAGATATGTGAATTATATCTTAATAAAGCTATTTTTTAAAAAAATTAATCATGAGCAGGGGGAAAGAAAAGAAGGCTGAGACCCAGAATCACAGCCTTGATTCTGATTTGGGAGGTCTGCCTGGATGTGCTGGGCGACGTTGGGTAAATGTCTTCCCTCTCTGGGTCTTAGTTGCCCCTGCTGTCACCTGGGAGAGGAGAGTTGGAGCAGAGAAGGTATGAAGTGCTGTTGATTTGGACATGTTATCACACTGTTTGCAACAGCTGTCCAAGATCATGTCTGCTAGTTGTCTCCCCTCTGAGGTGGCAGGGGTCTTCCAGGGGCTGGCAAACCTCTGACCACTCACTGAGATCTTTGCAGATTGTCTGGGCTCGCCAGCGGCAGGCCACATTTCAGCAACATCCTTTATAGTTGGCAAAGGAGAGACTCTCCAAACATGGCTGCTGGCCACTGCTCTGTGTCAGGACAGACACCAGAGGCTTGGAAGGAAATTCCAGGTTCTGTCCATGCCATTAGTCAGTCCCAACTCCACCCCAGCTCCTTCTAAAGTCATCCTGGCGTAGACAGACAGAAGGACCAAGGAGAAATACCACCTAGGCCAGTTGAGACAAATCTGCCTTCACTTAGTAAGTGAACCCCTCTTACAGATAGGAAAACTGAGGCACAGGTGGGTCAAGGCCATGCCCACGGTCCCAGAGGCAATGACTGAAGCCCAGCCTGTCCTCTTTCCATTCTTTCTAAACAAGCCTAAGTGTCTACTACATGCTTAGCCTGTGGCACTCACCAGAAGGGATGAGAGGTCCTGGGACCAAGAGTAGGCAGCCCACCTGGAAGTCTTGGGCATGTGTCCCATCTTCCCCCCTTTCTCATGCTGTGTGATTTTGAGGGAGCCAGTCGCCCTTTCCAGATCTCTGTGGCACTGGGGCTCCCAATCGACCCCAGAGATGCGGTTATGGAAGGAAAGACGCCTTGTAAACTGTAAAGGCCTGGGGACACAGAAGCCAACTCTGGCCCCAAGTCTGAGAAAGGTTAGACCAGAGTAGGCAGCTGAGGCTCATGTGTTCAGTCTGTGCCTTGCTCCAGGGGAGCAAGGGGCCTGCTGCCTTGGGGAGTAATGGAGACGGACCAGGGTATGGCTGTGGCTGGGGGACATGTGGGTGGGTGTGAGCTCTGTTGAGGAGAGTCAGTCTTCTTTGCTTTGGCGATGTGCTAGGAGCTGCATTCGGCCTGGGGACACAGTGGGCCCCATGGTGGACGTGTCCTATGGGGCACTCAAGTGGATCATCAGTGTGAGGGGAGACGTGCCAGAAGGAGAGAACCAAGGCTTATGATAGTGGGGGCACTCGTCACGATCTTACAAAGGTGTCAAGCGCCCTTTGAAGTGCATTAAGTTGCTGGGTCCTCACGACACCCCACCACGTGGGAGCTAGCATGGCCTACTTCACTGCACAGGTGAGGAAACTGAAGCCCAGAGAGGCTGTGTGATGTGCCCAAAGTCACACTGTTAGAAGATGCTGCCGTCATGAGGTCGACCAGGCAGGCTGGGCCCACAGTGTCTGCTCTGTCATCATCTGGCTCAGGACGCAGACGTATAAAACGAGGAAAAGGCCTTCAGAGAAGCTGACATGGAAGCTGAGACCCTAAAGAGAAGGAGTCGGGCCAGCAGAGGGGAGGAGATGGGCTGGGACCAAAGGTCCTTTCCTGGGAAGCTGGTGACGCCTGAGCTCTGGGCCCCTTGCTCATGGGGGGGCCTGCTCACCAAAAACTCTCGTGCAGCTGTTGAGCACTCAGGGCAGGGAGGGGAGCCAGGTCGCTATCAGGAAGCACTTCAATGTAAGCATTTCTGGGAAATAGCCTCAAAAATATTTCACAAGAAAGGAATCTGAAGCTTGAAAGTCTCCAGAAAGTTGTTATGATTTCTTTACACATTCATAATAAATATTCACTTTTGTACCCAATAATATATTCAAAATTCTATTTTATATTTTTTCCCTTAAAGATAGTCCACCTGGGTGGCTCAGTCTGCCTTGGGCTCAGATCATGATCCCAGGGTCCTAGGATTGAGCCCCATATTGGGTTCCCTGCTCAGCGGGGAGCCTGCTTCTCCAGCTCCCTCTGCTCTGCTCCTGCCTTCTCTCCCTCTCCCTCTTTCTTGAATAAATAAATAAAAATCTTCAAAAAAATAGTCCCCTAAAATGAAAATTAAGACCATAATGTGATAACACAGCCTACTTACCGGAATGGCTAAAATGAAAGAAGCTATAGATATATAATCTCTCTTTCTGTCTATATTACACACACACACACACACACACACACACACACACACACACAAGTGCTCATGAAGATCTGGAACAAGAACTTCCCTACGTGGCTGGGAAGGGGGTGTAAATTGGTATGACCACTTTGGAACGATTTGTGGTGTCTCCTAAAGCCGAACGTTCACAATGAGGTGACAGTTTTTTCGATGGATGTTTACCCAACAGAAATGAGTCCGTGTGTTCTCCAAAAGACATGTGCAGGAATGGCTTTTTTTCATCAGATCCCCAAGCTGAAAACAACCTACAGGCCCAGCGCCAGTGGAACAGACATCTAAAGGGTGGTGCAGGGACTCTGAGCCCTCGCGGAGGGACGAGAAAGGATAACATCTGGCCACAGGCAAAAGCTTGCTTGGACCTCATGGACGTGTTAAGCAAAAGATGCCAGACACAAGGTATGTACTGAATGATTTCATTCATCTGAAGTGCAGCGTTGGGCAAAACTCCTCTGTGCTGTAAGAAGTGGTTGCCATTAGGCAGTGGGTGTTAAACTAGAAGGGTCCCGGGGGCAGGTGTCTGGGCACCGGCAATGGTCTGATTCTTGAGTTTGATGTCAGTTTACACGGATGTGTTCAGTTTGGGGGAATTCACCAAGTTGTACACTTATTATGTGTAACTTTCCTATGTGTATGTTATATTTCATAACACTCCCCCTCAACACACACACAATGGAAAAAGCTTCAAGGCCTTCAAAACTTGCACCTGCCCTTGAGACCGGAGAAGGAATTTATCCTCTAGCAGCCACTGCCACTGGAGGGTTGTGAGCAGCGGGTGACAATGACCTCCTCGATGCTTTAGCAGCTCCCTCCAGTCATCTGGAAGGGAGAGGGAGCACCAAGGTGGAGACGTAGTGGGGGGATGTGGAGTGGCTCAGGGCAGGGGGAAGGACAGAGGAGTCTTCCTTGGTGGGACCTCAAGGACAAGGCAGGCATTGGGGAGGTGGATGTGGGTGGAGGGATTGTTTGGGCAAAGAGGAGCCTGGACTGGAACAGGGATATCCGGTGTGGGTGTGGGGAGCTGAGCGGTAGGAGGAGGTTCACTCTCTGATGATTTCGCAAAGAAGTGGCTATCCCGGCACCGCCAGGCCAGGCTCCACCTGGAAGCCAACTCCCCCTTCATTCCTTCCCAGGCCTGCTCATGCAAGCTCTAAGGGGCCCTCAGCCAGCTCTTGGCGGCCACTAGGCAGTGGTCAGTTGGTCTCTGATCCCCCAGTCCTGACAGTTGGTCTCTCTCAGTCATGATTCTGGTTTTTCTTTTCTTTCTATTTTTTCCCCTCTGCTTTATTAATCCAAGCTTTCATGAGGGCCTCCTCGGGGAGAACCTCAAGCTTGATGTTCCTGCATCTCATATCATCGAGGCCTCTGCCAGCCCTGGTGAAGCGAGTGGCACTAACCCATTTTATGGATGAGGACAGTGAAGCTTAATGAGGTGAGGTGATGTGGGACCAAGATCACCCACCCAAAAAGGAGCAGAGTTAGATTTTACAATGGCGCCAATAGCAGCTGCCATCTCTTGGCACTAAGTGGAGCCAGGCCTATGCCAAGCACTGTTCCTGCATTCACTCCTCCAGTCCTCACAATGACACAGTGGAGGAAACTGCAATTATGATCAGCCCCTTAAAAACTCTGTTTATGGAAGTCTTGCATACATGTGCAGAAAAGCACCCGAATCCTAACAGCCCGATGGGTTTCCACAAACTGAACCCCCAGGGGATCAGCACCTCGGTGAAGAAAATAGAACAACTTATACAACACCAAAAACACCTAGTTGTACACTTATTATGTGTAACTTTCCTATGTGTATGTTATATTTTCATAACACTCCCCCCCCAACACACACAATGGAAAAACCTTCAAGGCCTTTAAAACTTGCACCTGCCCTTGAGACCGGAGAAGGAATTTATCCTCTAGCAGCCACTGCCACTGGAGGGTTGTGAGCAGCGGGTGACAATGACCTCCTTGATGCTTTTCTCTAAAAGAGAAAACAGATAAATTGGACTCATAAACATTTAGGACTTTTGTCTTTCAAAGGACACCAGCAAGAATGTGAAAAGACAACACATAAGTTGGGAGAAGTATTTGAAATCATATAACTCATGAGAGTCTAGTAGCCAGAATATATAAAGAACGCTTGTAACTCAACAATAAAAAGTCAAAGAACCCAATTTAAGAATAGGCAAAGGATTTAAATAGGCTCTTCTCAAAAGAAGATCTACAAATGGCCAGTAAGCACATGGAGGGAAGCTCGGCATCATCAGGCATTGGGAATCGCAGATCAAAATCATGGAGAGGTCTCTTCATACTCACCAGAGGGCTGGGGTCAATAGGACAGATGCGCAAGAGGATGTAGAGAAACTGGAGCTCTTGTAGGTGGCCGCAGCTCTTGTAGAGGCCGCAGAGGTGGTGCCTCTACCTTGGAAAACAGTTTGACAGCTCCTCCAAAGGGTAAACACAGCTGCCATTTAATTCATCCAATCCACTCCTAGTGGAGTCAGAAAATAAAACATAGCTGCGTGCAAAAGTTGAACACAGATACTCGTGGCGGCACTATTCACAGTAGCTAAAAAGTAGAAATAACTTAACTGTCCACCAACTCATGAAGAGATAGCAAAATGTGGGGCTTCATATAATGGAAGATTATTCAGCAACAAAAGGGAATATGGTGCCAATACACGCTACGACATGGACGAACTTGGCAAACTTTAGTCCTACGTGAGAGGAGCCAGTCATAAGAGATTATATTATTGGATGATCCCATTATATGAAATGTTCAGAATAGAAAAAAAGACACAAAGTAGGTCAGTGCTTGTCTAGGGCCACAGGGTGGGCCAGGGAAGGGGTGGGGTCAAGAGGATAGAGAGTGACTGCTAATGAGTACTTTGTTTTTGGAGATAATAAAAATGTTCTAAAATTGGGTGATGGGGGATGGTTGCACAATTCTTAGATATACTTTAAAACTACTGAATTGTACACTTTAAGTGGATGGGCTTTCTGGTATATAAATTATATCTCAATAAAGCTGTTTAAACGTAAAAAGATATTCCAAGCCTTTATTCATGCTGCTCCCATGCCTGAATTGTTCTTACCTTCTTCTGTTTCTCTGAACCTCCCAAAATAACAGGTTTCCAAGGCTCAATTCAAGTGCCATTTCAAAGACTGCCTGGATCCATTCCCATCAGACATAATTTCTCTCCCTCGGAAAAGGCACATATCAGTTATCTGGCACTTACCACATTTCACGTGATTATTTAAGTACCCATGTCATCTTGGCTACTATACTATAACCTTTTGGAGAGAGGAGACTGTATTTTGTTCCCTTCTACGGACTCAGAACCCAGCCATGTGACTGGCACACATGGAAGGTATGTGGAATTCATTATAAATTTCCCTTTCTTCCCATCACCCCTCCCACTAGGAAACATAAGGATATAAAATGGTGGAAAGCAAAAGGATGGATTATAGCTTGCAAAAGAATTGTAGCATGACTATATTAACATAAAATAAAAGAAGCTTTGTCATTGAAAGTATTGCGAGATAAGAAGGGCAGTGTATGATAAAAAATGTTTTAGTAAACTATTTTAATTTTATAAACACCTAATGACATAGTTAAAAATGGATGAAAGAGAAATTGACAGAACTATTAAAAATATTCAAATCCCAATCAGAAGATTCAGTATATCTTTCTCAGAATTTAGCCGGATGTGGAGGCAAAAAGTCAGTATAGGGATAGGTTATGCAATGGTAACCAAAAAAAAATTCCAAAGTCTTGGTGGCTTAATACAACAAAGGTTTAATTCTTAGGGCAGTTCTCCTCCATGAAGTGACCTAATGATCCGGGCATCATTCACCACATGCCTCTGTCATCTCAGTGTGCTTCTAAAGAAGAAAAAATGTGGAGCTAGCACACTGGCTCTTAAGTGCCTTGGCCTGCTTCTATCACATAACTTTAGCACAACTCTTTAGCTAGAACTGGTCACATGGCCTCTCTTGTCTCAGGGGTATGGAAAAGTGTAGTCTGCCTATATCCACCCCCAAAAGAGAAGAATTGGGTAGGAATGAGCATGAATAGTCTTTACTCAAAGGACTTAAATAAATGACACGTGCAGATAACTGCCTCCAACACCTTATTTTCAAACACATAAGACACTTTAGAAAATTTGACTATGACCTGAGCTATAAAGCCAGTCCCACCAAACTTCAAAGAACCAAAACCACACAGAGCATATTACCATATTATCTAAACTGCTATTTCTTATAATGAAGGTATAAATCAATAATGAGATAATTAGAAATTTTCCATTGGCTAAGACATTTAAAAATATACTTCTAAATAACCTATGGGTTAAAAGAAAAACTGATAAAGGAACTAGAAAATATTTTTTATCAGGTGATAATGAAGAAAATTCATATCAATTTGTAGGTGTGGGTAAATCAGTATGCAGGGGGAAATTTATAGTCTTAAGTGCATATGTCAGAAAGGAAGCTGAAAACTGATAAACATCCATGCCAAGATATTGGAAAAAGAATATCAAAACAAATCTAATAAAAGTAGGAAAAATAAATGATAAAGGCAAGAACAAAAATTAATAAAGAAAGCAAAGATTACAACAGAGCTAATCCAATAAGGCCAAAGTTAGTTCTTTGAAAAGACAGTCAAATTGACAAACCCTGAATTAAACTAGTCTAAAGAAAAACATGAACAGCTCCCTAAAACCCCAATATTAGGAATAAAAAGTGAGACATCACTACAGATACTGCCACCAGTAAAGGAAAAAAGAGGGTGTTTTGAGCAACTTTAAGTCAATACATTTGAAAATGTAAATGAAATGAACAACATCTTAGAAAGGCATAGTATACTAATTTTGACTTGAGACAAAATAGAAAACATACATAATCCTTTAACAATTAAGGATATGGGATCAGTTGTAAAAATCCTTTTCTATACAGAAAACTTTAGCTCTAGATGGCTTCACTAACAAGTTCCACCCAACATTCAAAAAACTATTTTTGTCTTTGACAGTTTCTTCCAGAGAGTAGATAAAGAGTGAGTGATCACCAGTTCACTTTATGAGGCTAACATAATCTGCATACCAAAACAGGACAAAGATATGACAAGAAAGGAAAATTACAGGCCAATTTTACTTGTAAATAGAAATGAAAAATCATGGAGAAAGTGTTAGCCACAAAATCCATCAATACACAAAAGGATATCACAACAGAAATGGGCTAACAAGGCCAGTTTAACATTAGAAAATCCATTAAAGTTGGGGTACCTGGGTGGCTCAGTCAGTTAAGTGGCTGACTCTTGAGCTCAGGTCATGATCTCAGAGTGGTGAGATTCTCTCTCCCTTTGCCCCTCACTTCCCTACTCGTGCTTGCTCTCTCTAAAAAAAGAAAAGAAAAGAAAAGAAAAGGAACAAGAAAATCCATTAAATTAAATAGAATTCAGGTTAATGCAGCACATAAACTGATTAAAGGACAAAACCCACATGCAGAAAACCATTTGATAAAAATTTAACACTTATGATTTAAAACTAGTAAAATTAATCTAGGAAATTATGAACAAAAGGGAATTTCCGTAATTTGTAAAGATATGTCTGCAGATAACATAGCAAAATACTGCAGGTTTTCCCTTTGGAGATCAGAGAAAAGTCAAGGATGCCCACTGCACCCATTACTCAACATTTACTGGTGGTCTTAGCCAGTGCAGTAAGGCAAGAAAAAAAAAATGAAAGAAGTAAGATTTGGAGAAAAAACAAAACCGTCATCTTTCCAAAGTAACATAATTATGTATAGATAAACTCAAAATATGCAACTATGTCATTTTTTAAAAAAATGTTATTTATGTATTTGACAGACAGAGACAGTGAGAGATGGAACACAAGTAGGGGGAGTGAGAGAGGGAGAAGCAGGCTTCCTGCCGAGCAGGGAACCCGATGCCGGGCTGGATCCCAGGACCCTGGAGTCATGACCTGAGCCGAAGGCAGACACTGAGCAACTGAACCACCCAGGCGCCCCTCAACTATGTCATTCAAATTGACAAGAAAATTTAGCATTTTTATTGGATTCAAAATAAATATATTAAAATTATGTTTTTATGTAACAACCCACTGAATTATTGAATAAAGTTGTTGGGGGCAGGAAAGTCTTCTGAGCATTGACAGCTGAACCTGTGGGAACAGGCTACTCCATATGGGCGTGAGCTCCCTGTTACTGGCAGGGTTCAAGCAGGAACAGGATGGGCTGTGTTCAGGGGTGCTGGGGAAAGAACCTGGGTTCAGGGTGAGAGGTTTGTCCCTGGCCAGGCTGGGCCCCAACTGTCTAAACAGTCAGTCCCGGAAAGTGGCTTGTCTTCTTGGTTCTTCTCTATGTCAGCTTAATCCCTTTGGTAAACTGGGTAAAATGAGCCAGGATTTACGGCTCCGGGAAATATGTGCTGCAGTTTCTAATCTTATCGCTGTCCACTCCCCCCTTCTTAGGCTCCGCTTTCAGAGAAAACCCACGATGGTTACTTCTCCTCCTCTTCCCCTGCCCCTGCCGCACCAGACTTACCTTTCTACTTCAAGTTCTCAGTTCAGACCACCCCTTCCGAAACACCATACTACCTGGTTTGTGAAATGGAATTTTACATGGTCCCTTAGTGGCACAAGGCGGGAGAGGAGAGCTGGGTTCCAATGGGGTCCAGTGGGGCCCTGCCTCCTTGGCTCACCCAGCTTATTCCCTGAAGCAGCTCCCCCAACCGCTGAGGCACCAAATCCCTCCCCACCACTGAGCCCCCGAGGAGACACAGTGGGTAAACACACACTTGGAGTCAGATGGTCTTGTGCTTTCCAGCTCCGTAACCTTGGACCTTGGTTCTCTCCCCTGCAAAGGGGCGGAGCTCATAGGCATTCCCACTTTGGCAGGGTTACCGCCAAGGTGAACGGAGGCAATGAATATAAGGGCTCCTCCCCCAGGGCCTGCTCCATACACCTGTGTGGTTATTGGTCTCTGGGGTTTGGGGGAGCCCCTCAGCACTCTCTCTGGACTCATCACAGCCCCGGGCCATGAGCTCCGGGAGGCCGCGCAGTACAGGGGTGCAGGCAGTGTCCCCCACCCCGCCCCACCCCCCAGCTGCAGACACAGCCATGAGGCGCCACTGGGTCTACCTGCAGCTGGCACGTCAGGGGCAGATGCAGGGAGGCGAGGCTGTTAATGCATCTGTCCGTTTCCAGGAGGCCTCCCCTCTAGGGCCCCTGCTCTGACAGGCACCACAGGAGGGCTGAGGCCCAGCTGGCTGCAGACCCAAATGTTGGCCCAGCTACCCGAGGATAACTCTGTAATGAACTGTCCCTCAAGCTGGAGGCGGTAACCTTGCTTCTGGCCTGGAGGCCTGGGCTCTGCGGTTAACCCTTCCCTTCCTAGCGCTGGGGAAGCCAAAGGTGCAGCCTGGGTCCGGGAGAGCCGTACTGATTAACTACAGCTACCTAACAAATGACCCCACAATTCAGCAGCTGGAAATACCTGGTTATTAACTCACAGCTTCGGTGGGTCAGGAATCTGAACGGGGTGGTTTTGACTCAAGGCTATCCGTGAGGCTGCCCTTGAGGCATGAGCACTGGAGGTGGTCATCTCAAGGCTTGACTGCCTGGTGATCAGATTCCAAACTCATTTGGGCAGCTGTTGGCCAGCCTCCGAAGATGCACTTCCAAGTGCCCTTGCGTGGGCCTCTCCTCAGCACGGGCCACGGAGAGATGGAGAGAGCGCCGAACAGAGGTCGCTGTCCTTTTAGCTGCAAGTCACTAAGTATAGCTCACATCAAGAGGGAAAAGCACAAAGTTGTGAAACCTAGAAGCGGGGGACCATCGGGAGCCGTCTCCGAGGCTGCCTAGGTCAGGGGCTGCTGCTGCGGCATGCACACAGGTCCGAGGCGCCCTCGCCTTCATGTGCACCTGCTCGGACCACCGGGAGTCAGGCCCAAATCTCCTTCCATCTTAAACCAAGCCCCGAGGACTCAAAACCCTAAAGTGCTCTCAAGTCTGGCCTCTCCTTCTCTCTTGACTCTCAGGGTTCCAGGCAGGCCCCTTCTGTGTCTTCCCAGGCTGTTGTCACTCCATCACCACCTCTGGTCCCTTGAATCTCTTCTGCTCCCCTCACTCCCCGCTGCTCGTCCCTTCCACACTCCCCTGTCTCTTCCCAACAGTACTCAGAGAATTCTTTTCAAAATGCAGATTGGACCCTGTCTTTCCTTGCTGGAAATCTTCCAGAGGCTTCCCACATGCTCAGCACCAGGATCCAACGTTTCTCCAAGGATGACAAGACCCTTCAGGGTCTGGCTCACCCCGAGCCTCGACAGCCTCAGCTCGCAGCAGTGCTGGCTCCTTTCAATGCCTCTGGTTACAGGCTTTCCTTGTGCCGTTCCCCTTCCAGCAGTGCTTTCCTTGTCACCTTCACCGCCTTCGCCCCTCAGCACCCTTTGGATCTCGGCTCGAGTCCCTTCCTCGAAGAAGCTGCCGCCATCCCACTGTGCCTGGGTTCCAGTTTCCTGTTGAAAACTTGTGCTCTTCTCGCCATATTCTGCTAGGCACACTGTTCTTTCCCCGACTGGTTGTTGTGTGGCCCCCACGACAGAAGGCAGCCCAAGGGCAGGCTTTGTGGGCTAAATCTATTCTGCCTGTCCCCAGTGGGTGCTTAAGAAAGAGCTGTTGAATTAAAAAAAAAAAAAAATTAAAGTCCTCATGTAGATGATAAAACTATGACTTTGTGACATAACTCGTTAGAATCATAGAACTCCAGGGCTCAAAGGGGGCTCAGAAAATGGCCAGCCAACCTCCTCATTTTGGAAGAGGAAACTGAGGCTCGGAGACAGGGGCGGTCTTCTCAGGGCAGAGTGAGTGAGCACAGAGAACAGAAGCCAGGTCCCTGGTATGACCCACCACCTGCCGCTCTCCATCTGTCAGGGAAGTCCCACTTGCCTCCTATCACCACCTAACCTTGCCACTGGTGCCCACAAGGGCCATCCCATCACACCCATCGGCACGAAGCGCTTGGCACAAACACTCGGGAAGGCGCTGGCGAAGCCTCCTCTCTGGTACTCTTTTCTTAGCTTTGGAACTCCTTTCCTCCGAGATGTACACCCGGCCCCGAGGGTAGCTATTTTACCCCAAATGAACTGCAAACCCTACTTTTGAATATTCTCCCATTCCTCCCAGGAACCCGAGACCATTTGAACTATCAGAGACCTGAGATGCTCTGGGCCAATTCCAAACTAAGGTCAGAGTAGGCCCAGGACTTTCCGAAGGTCACACAGGGCTGAGACCAGAACCTGGGCCTCCTCACTCTCAGGCCCACGCTCCCGTCTTCACGGCGGGATTGACCTGAAGGCACTTGCTGGCTCAGACCTCGCGCCTCCAGATGCCTCTTGGAACAGAGATTCCTTCTCGGCCTGTGGTCGGCTCTGCAGACCCTTGTCGCCGCTCGTTAGCAGAGTCCAACTCTCTACTTGCAAAGGTGGCAAACGCGCTGGCATTCCAAAACAAACAAACATTCTAAAACAAAATGATGCCGCAAACAAACCAGTACGGCAAAAACGAAACATGCTGCCGTGGAGAAAAAAGAAAACTCTCTTACTCTGGTATTCAAATTAGTTGCCAACATTTAAAAACGGAGAGACTTTTACAAACAAATCCAGGTTTCCACCTTCTCTTAGAAAAGTTAGACAGTCTGGCCATCGTGGCACTGCCCCTCGCCTGCTGACACTCGGCTCAGCTGCCTAGCGGTTATCACAGCCTTCCGTGGCCATGACTGGGCACATTTCTTCCCTTCCACAGCCCTCCTGGGCCTTATGCATTCAAGTTTACCACCTTCCTGCTGTTGGGTTGGAGAAATGTGAGCATGGCCCACATAAGTGGTCACACAGGCACTGTTGGATGCCTCCGGGGACAGAGGGGTCACTACCAGTCTGTTGCATGGCTGGTTGAAGAGCTCTAGTGGGAGCGAGATCTCGAATTGAACCATGGCTTATTGGAATCCATGGCTAACAGTTCACGCTATGATTTACTACTAGAACTTGATATTTAATATTTAATCCTGACCAGGATTCTCTAAGCTTTTTTTTTGCTGAGGCACATATGGGAAAGCTGCTCTTCGGAATGATTTCACAGACTTCCAGGGCCCTGAACGGAATTCCAGGTACCACTGGATTATGGGGAAAGGTGGGGCCGGGTCTGGATGTCCCTTTGGAAGTTTCAAGGGCAGCCACCGGCAATATCAAAAGAGGGATGAAGGTCCATCTTTGGGTTCTTGAGCAATGACAGCTCTCAGACAAAGTGCCTTTTCATGACCTTGCCAGGGGCTGAAATCATCCCCCCACGTTTCATAATCCATGGAGGCGAAGGGGGCTTCCTACAGCAATGTCAGGCCACTGAGCACTTCATCAGGAGGCAGCCCAGGGAATTTGGGCAGATGCTCTTTGGAGAGCTCTCGGCAAGCTTCAAATTTTATACTTTTAAAATAGCACACTTATCAGTCTTCAGATCTCAAAGCCAAAAGAAATACTAGAGTCCGGGACTATTGGATTGGGGAGGGGCTGTGTATGTATCATCTCTAAGCACTTTCTAACCTTCATTGAGAAGCGCCCAACAGAACCCTAGACCAGAAGGGTCAGCCAGCCTTGGCGGGGCAATCAGTCTTCCTGATGATGCGTCAGAAGTTCTCTCTACTGAAATGTCCATCTCTTGTTGACGGTTTTATTCCCAAAGAACAATTTTTATGCCTGTGTTCATCCACAGCTCTCGGGGACCACCATGCTTGTCCTCCCCACATCTGCATCCACTCCTCCCTGGGAGCTCGAGGCCTCCCCGCCCTCCTGCAGTCACCAGCGTCCCCCGACCCTTAGCATCATCTCATAACAGCTGTGGCTTTAAGAGGGTGAAGTTCGGGGCGCCTGGGTGGCTCAGTTTGGTTAAGCGACTGCTTTCGGCTCAGGTCATGATCCTGGAGACCCGGGATCGAGCCCCACATCGGGCTTCCTGCTCGGCGGGAAGCCTGCTTCTCCCTCTCTCAGTCCCTCTGCTTGTGTTCCCTCTCTGGCTGTGTTTCACTCTATCAAATAAATAAATAAAATCTTAAAAAAAAAAAAAAAAAAGAGGGTGAAGCTCTTGCCCCAGGACCTCCAGAGAGAAGAAAGGCCAAGTCCAGCTATGCCACATCCCAGGCTCGCAGGCCCAGAGTTTCTGCAGATGGCTTCCTATCACCATACAGCTTTTTATTTATTTAACACATACTCATGTTGCTTGGCTGACTTTAGTAATATCAATTCATTAAACCTCTATAAACATCTGAGAGGGAGTCTGTTATTGTCCATGGGATACAGATGATGAAATCAAGAGATCAAGATGCAGGGAAGCAAAGTCCCCGGGTCGGGGTGCAGGTGAGGTGGGGAGACTGGGCCTCGACTTCAAACCACTGGAGCCGGTCCTCACAGCTAACCCCTGCTGCCTTCCTTCTGTGAGGCAGTCATGTCGAACATGGGGATGAGGGCCTCTGGGGAGAACCGGAGGCACTGTCTTCTTGATAAGTCGGACTCATCCCAAAATGTGAAGTGACTTGACTCAAGTCACTTGGTCCTGCAGTGACGGAGTTGGGGTTTCAAGCGGGCTCCCCATTCAGGGCTCCTGGCTCCAGCCGAGAGCCCGCTGGATGGACTCACCAGGTTTAACTGAAGCGGAATCTGCCAAGGTAACAATACTACAAAGAACCTATTGAGGGAAGTGAAATGCGTTCTCACCGGGCTTTGAGTCCACATACATTCCCCGAGAGGGCACAAAACCCTGCAGGCTCCTGGGCCAGGGACAGGAGGAATTCCCAGCGTAGGCATCTGATATTTTGAAAGAGTACATTTAGAAACCACATAGAGACCCCGTTAATTCATAACCCAGCAATCCAGAAGTCCTCATGCTCCATCATGAGCACATTACATCAATTCTGACATGGCATAGGGAACCCCCATGGCCGGTGCTGGGAGGGGCACCTTGTCTGGGAAGATCTTTCCCCCTCCAATGGATTTGATGTATACTTGTTTGTTCCGCTTAAGCATGTGCGTGGTAGGACAGGCCCCTGGGTGCTATCTGCTTCCAATGGGAGGGAACAGGGTCCCCTGCCTGCAGCACACGAGGGGTCCGTACAGAGTATCCCTCTGTTGGCTGCGGGGTGAGAACCGCGGGCTGATGGTCTCTATTGTCAGACATTGTTGCTTTGTTGTATGTTATAAACCCCAAATACCTTATTACCTCTGTTTCAACAATTCTCTTTATTCAAATAAAACGCAAACACGGTCTACTTCCTATACAGTTTTCAGTGTTCTTCCCTCCATTCCGGAGATCTGGATTTCCAGCGGATCTCATTTGTCTTCTGACATTGCCCAGGTCTAGTGCCAATTAATTCTTTCAGCTTTTGTTGCACTGAAAACGTTTTTATTTCGCTTTTATTTATTTATTCCTTATTATTTTGGTAGACATTTTGCTAGATTGACAGGATTCCCAACCCTCCCCCCAACACCTGTAGGATGGCATGGGTGTTCTCTTCTGGCTCCGTGCTGTCTGAGAAGTCACTGTCACTCTGATCTTTGTTACTCTGTATGTTTCTTTTTTCTTTTTCTTTTTTCTCACTGGCCGAGCACCTTGACTGTGATGGGTGTTGTTAGCCCGCACAGCTCATTCGGGGTTGTTTTTCTTAAGGTGCTGAGCCTCTTGGAACAATGGCTTTATAATTTTCATCATAGTTGGGGAATGGCCCTTAGTCCTTCAAATACATTTTCTCTTTCCCTCTTTCCTTTTCTTCTGATACATATTTTGGGCAGTGTTGTCCTGATGGAGGCTCTGTCTCTTTCTTTTCTGGTATTTTCTCTCTGTGCTTCATTCTGAATAATTTCCATTTCTGTGCCTTTAATTTCACTCCTTTTTCATTTCTTAATTTCTTTAATTTTCTTTCTTTAATTTCACACTTTTCTTCTGCAGTGTCCAATCTGTGGTTATTGCCACTCTGGTGAGCTGAGTTTTAGATACCCTATTTTTTATCTCTGGAAATTTGATTTGGATTTTAAAAATGTATGCCCTATGTCTTTCCTCATTATGTTCATATTCTCCTTTATATCCTTGAGCATTTATCATGTTAACAACAGTTCTTTCAGATCTTTGTCAACCAATTCCATCATCTGTGCCATCATTCTTTCCTTCTTTCTTTCTTTCCTTCTTTCTTTCTTTCGCCAAAGAGTACATTTGACACTGTGCCGTGCTAGGTTTTGTTATATTACTTTAAACAGAGCTGGACTTATTTTTGCCAAGCAGTTTACTTACAGACCAGCTTGAGGCTTACTATCAAGCTTTATTTATGGCTGGCTGAAAGCAATCTCTACTCTAGTACTAATTTAGTCCAGCTCCAAAGGCATGACCTTTCTGAGGATTCTGTCCAATGCTCTGTGTTATGATGAGGCCCCTCTGCTCTGGCCAGCAGAAACTTCAACTATTCCCGGACCTCTGTGAGTGGCAGGAACTATTGGGGTCATTGCTTTTTGTTTGTTCTTCCCTTGGTCACACCGACTTTCATGCCACACATTCCGCTCAGAACTCCCCTAAGGGGTCCAGGGAACCCTTTGCAAATTTTTGGAGCACAGTCTCCATGCAGCCACCTCCTGTAACCCCCCCCCCCCAACTCTAGCCACTGCAACCTTCCTGAAGTCTGATGTCTGCCTCCTCATCTCAGTGAAAACAGCAGACTGGAAACACCCTCCATGAGTAAGATGGGGCAATCACCTCTCCTTATCTGTTTCCCTCCTCTCGGGAACTCACAGTTCTGTACTTCCTGATGTCCCAGGTATGAAAACATTTGTTTTATATTTGAATGTTTTCCCAGTAGTTTATGGTGGAGGGCAATTCCCATAGCACTTACTCCCTCATAGGTGGAATTGAAAATCTCTACTGTAGTTTTTATTTGAGGTTAAACTCCAAAATATCATTTAACGAACAGATGGTGAGTTCATTAAAGGTTGCTAGAGAACTTTAAGAAAATTGTGTTTGGAGTTAATTCATGAATATTCTTGAGTTTTATGACTCTACCAGGAAGCCAGGCTCTGTCAAGAGTTTATGAAAGGCTGAGCTGGGGGGCATGTGGGTGGTTTAGTTGGTTGGGCTTCTGTCTTGGGCTCAGGTCATGATCCTAGCGTCCTGGGATTGAGTCCTGCATCGGGCTCTCTGCTCAGCAAGGAGCCTGCTTCTCTCTCTCCTTCTGCCTGCCGCTCTGCCTGCTTGTGCTGTCAAATAGATAAGTAAAACCTTAAAAAAAAAAAAAATCGGCAGGCACCTGGGTGGCTCAGTGAGTTAAAGCCTCTGCTTTTGGCTCAGGTCATGATCTCAGGGTCCTGGGATCGAGGCCCGCATCGGGCTCTCTGCTCAGCAGGGAGCCTGTTTCCTCTGCTCGCTCTCTGCCTGCCTCTCTGCCTACTTGTGATCTCTCTGTCAAATAAATAAAATCTTTAAAAAAAAATCGGCAAAGGACTTGAATAGATATTTCTCCAAAGAAGACAAAAAGCCCATGAAAAGATGCTCACTGCCATTAGCCAGTAGAAAATTCAAATCACTTCATACCCACCAGGATGGCCACTATTATGGGTTGAATTGTGTCCCCCTCATGAAAAGATAGGTTAAAAGCCTAAGTCCCAGTACCCGTAACTGTGACCTCATTTAAAAATAAAGCCTTTGCAGTTTCAATCGAGCTAAGGTCATCAGGGTGGGCCCTTTTTTAGGGCAAATTTGGACAAAGACATAGGGGGACTATGGCCATGTGAAGACAGAGGCAGAGGTAAGAATTATGTTACCACAAGCCAATGAGTGCCTGGAGCTAGCAGAAGTTCCAGGAAGAGGCAAGGATGGAGGGTCTCCTAGCAGATTTGGAAGGAGCATGGCCTGTAAACATCTCACAACTGTGAGACAATAAACTTGTTTTAAGCCACCTGGTTTCTGGTACATTCTTGTGGAGCCCAGGGCACATATATAGGTATACTATCTAAAATGGAAAAGAAAGCATTGGCAAGTGTAATGGTTAATTTTATGTTATCAGCTGGGCTAGGCCACAAAGCATTATTCTGTGTATTTCCGTGAAGTTGCTTTTAGGATGAGACTAACATTTAAATCGAAGGATCAGATGACCTTCTATATGGGTGGGCCTCATCTAATCAGTCAAATGACTTAATAAATAAAATAGATTGACATCCCCCTTCATCAAGAAATGCTGCCAGCAGACTGCCTTTGGACTCATATGCCAATCTTTCTTGGGTCTCCAGATGCTGGCCTACTCTACAGATTTTGGACTTACCAAGCCCCCACAATTGCATGTATCCGTTCCTTAGCATTTTTTTTCTCGCTATATGTGCACCCCCAGCTCTTAGCTTTTTCCTCAGCACTAGTGAGTGAGCAAGGGCCGTCACTCTTGGTTAGGATCTGAGATGACCCCATGCCACTTCTCTTGCATACAGCCCACGTCTGCTCCTTGGGAGATACACATACATCCCTTGCCTGACAAAACTCCAGTAGAAGAGGCTGTACCCAACCCAGCCACCTCTCCCTTGCTCCATCATCAAAGCACCTTCCTATGGGCCATCCCATCCTTTAGACTTTTTGCAGGCAGGGGTCTGTCCTGTGTACTGGATGTCACCTTAGAGGAGACACATGTTTAGCTCCACTGAAGCCCTCTTCCCTAGCCTGAAGGTAAGGGGCAGGTGGCATCCACTCCTCTCCCTTGGGGGACTCAAAGCACCAATGGCTCTCTTCAAAGAAATCTGCACCCCAAGTCCTCTTCCTTCAACTCTAACTCCTCTTTTATATCCTCCATGTGAGTGAGAAAGTTCAGTGGGCTACAGGAGTTTGACCATCTCCATTGTAAACACAGGATATGGCACAGGTGTGTGGGACATATCGCTGCCTTCCAAAAAACATCTACTTTAACATCTTGTCATATGAACATTTAAAATTTAAATACCTACATTCATTATTGAACACAGTACAACTACTGTCGAACCCTTAATTTATCCCAGACATGGGCACTAAGACCCTTTTTAAAAACTCAATTGCAGTTATTGATAGGTATGTTTGTAACCTCTTCACAATTCTATTACTAAGAATTCATCCAGATAACTGGCCTTCAAAAATCTATGGAGTGCATTGTGTGGCTGCTTTAGTAAGATTCTCAGTAGGAGGAAATCCTCTGAAAACCTGGGTGTAATGAACTTTGGATCTGGAAAGGGCTTCAGAGGTTTGATTCAGCCAACCCCCTCTCCCCCATCCCCATTTGTTTCCTTTAAGCAGCAGCTAAGGTCTCTAAAGGCTGAGGGACTCAGCCAAGGTCATCACAGTGAGAGGAGATTGGGTCATCACTTGCCACAGCTGCCTTCGATTTGTAAAAAAATATTAGATAAATTCTGATCTGTACTGTTAATTTTACTGTTTATCCAACCAGTGGTAGAAATGAAATTTTAATGCAAAATAACTATTTCAGAGTCTAAAAAATTGAACCAACTAAGCTTTCAACACTACATGACGCTATGTGAATCCCAATCTACTGTACAGGAGAATAATGGATTCTTAATTGAATCTGTGCCCTAGAGTGGAAGAATGATTTTTAAATGGAAAACCCCACGGAGGTGGTGATGAGAAATGAGTTTAGCCAGATGAATGATTCTGGCATAAAATAAGACAGCAAACCAGGCTGGAAAATAGCTTTTTCTTAAAGAGCTCGAATACACCAAATGCAGATTAATTTGTGCCCAGTCAACAGTGTTTACTCCTGTCTTCCGAGTCCCGGCTCCGTGTCTTGTGTTCTGATCCCTGTAGACTACAATCTCCGAAGGTTCCGTATATACGCAACCCTCTTTTT